>JAHWFP010260293.1:12101-22361 GCA_023313725.1 Lithobius niger
GATGACTAGTAAGCAGCAATTAATGTTTGTCCACGGTTGTAAGCTAGGAGTTTGGCTCAATCCAAGGACTCTGTTCAATTCCCGAATCATGATGGCGCGTGGAATTTTTTTTTCTTTATTATTGCTGTGCGCTTCTCGACATTAGCTGTTCCATTGTGTTTTTTCGTCTATTAATGTTTTGTTCTTACTCTTGTTATTTTAGTTTCATCAGGGTCGGATTAAGGCAGGGACATTAGGGACATTTGTCCCTACCCCAAAATTTCTAATGGGCCCCCGGCCCTGCTGAAAGCGTTTTCAGCTAAACAAAATTTCTCTCATAATGTTTGACCATCAAAACTAAATTTTTTTTTTGAATGGGCAGACTAACGAGAAAGTTTTGAGCAGTAAAATTCTAAAAGGTAAGATGAGAAGTAACTAAAAAGTAATCTTCAAAAACACAAAAATTCTTTCCCTTCCCACAGTTTTCTTCATTTGCTCCTAGATAAGGAGTGGAGTTGTTTACATAGAAGAATTTTGTCCAGTGCCACGAGCAACCTTAATCCAGCCCTGAGTTTCCTAGCGACGACGAATAAGAATAACTGAGATCCGGAAATAATACCTTCGATAGAATGATACGACGCAGATTCGACATGATTGTTTTTAATCTGGTTTATCTTGAGCCGCGAAACCTGTCAAGAGGTTTACTGTAAGATGTTATTTTTTGCAATTATTTTGTGCCAGTTAATAAAAAAATTAAAAAAACTTGTTTTACCAAACGTACCTTTAAAACTAAAGCGAAACTTTTTTTCTCCCAGTTCGTGAAAGTTTTGTGATCTGAAACTATTTGATTTGTTTTTTTCGTTCGGCACGTGAAACCATTTGTTGGACGTTTGATGGAGCCGAATTATACTGATTATTAGTGTATCAGCATTTGCACAAAATATTTTCATTAATCAAGAACGAAAGCTATAGGTTCGAAAGCGGTTAGATACCGACCTAGTTCTAGTCATAAACAACGTCATTTTAAGTCATTGTTAGCTCCATGACCACCAAAACGAAAGTCTTACACAAGACTGGGGAAACAAAAAGTAATTCCAGTGACAAAACACGAGCTTCAATTGTGAGCATTCTGTGGACACCCAAGCAAGTGAGATAAGCACAGTCGAGTTGGCAAGTCCTTCGTCTCCAAACCAAAAAGCACGTGAGATTGAATCGTGTCACTGACCAATAATGTATTACGAACGGAGATGGGTCTGTGACCCACAAAACCCACTGGATGGCTGATCCACGAGTCACCTGATCAACCCCAAAAACCAAAATACAACATTCTTGATCCAAGAACCAAAATACAATTTGTAAGTAGTTGATTTTCTTACCATCTAATTCCAAAGTAGCTTTCAATACATAAACGAAGAATCGCGATTAAAAAAAATAATAACGGAAGCAGCAAATACTCATAACATTTTCTACAAGTAAAATACTTTCTAAAAAATGACCCACTTCCATCTCTGTCGTAAAACATAATTATCATCCAAAAGAATTTTGTGGTGGTAGAAACTAAGAACAAGTAATCCAAAATTTATAGAATTATTAAGTGTTTAAAAATGCAATATAATCAAATATTACCACGGATTACCAGCGCGAAGGATCTGGTCCATAATTTGTAAAAGGACACTAGGTCAATCACGTCCCTGAACGAAATATAACAATAAAAAAAAAACCAATTGTTAAAAACGTTCGTACTGGCTCCAAGGGGTTGCCAATTCAAATTTGGTATTCCAAGTTGAATAATACTAAACCGTGCATAAAGAGGTTTTTATTTTTTTTATTTCTGCATGACCATAGAAAGATTAAAAACATTATCTCTATCTAAGGTTTACATTTGCTCCCAACAATTTTCAAGTCGTTGGTTAAATTTCGCAGCTCTTAACGTACTTTACTTTAAACCACTTTAAGAATATAAATTCAAAGGATCAACAAAATGAAAAAAAAAAACTAAATAAAAAAGGGAAAAAGAACAAAGGTCAGCACATAGACTAGACGGGTTGTACATTACTCCAAGTGATGTTTACAGAACAAAACAAACAAAAAATTCACTTCTCGTTAACGCTTAGCAGCATCAGGAGTTTATAAAGGGTTCAATAGAAACGACGAGTGCGGGACAGTTTTGCGTTTTTGTGGTTCGACTCTGGGCGAATGGCCGAATTTTTATTTTCAAAATACTGGCTGCGTTTATCGAGATAATCACATGACCCATTTTAATCAGTGTTGGTTAATAAATAAAGAATAAATCACAAGGTAATGGGTAAACAAAGCAAACAGTCTGCATTAAAGGCTGGCCTTGTGAGGAAACAAGATACACTAAGCTGAGAAAGAAACAAAAGAAGCAAGAAGTAATGTTGCTTTTCCTTCTTCCGTATGTTTGTGACCTCTAGGTCGTTGCTGAGAAAGACTGAACAGCTACTTAGCTCGGCTGGTGCCTGTAGCCAGTATCCGCCCCAGTAGCGCAGTGATTAGAGCTCCCGGCTTAGTCAGTGGGAAGTCCTGGGTTCGAGTCCCAGTCGGGGCATTTGTCTTTTCTTTCTTTCTCAGATTAGTTTATCTTGTTTCCTCACAAGGCTAGTCTTTAATGCAAACTGTTTGCTTCGTTTAAAGTCTTGGTTACTCTTCGTTCTTACGAAACTGTAGACTCCTGGAAGCCCGTTCGTTATATTGAAGGTACCCTGTGTGTTCCACTCGTAAACTAGTCACTCTACATGATGTTGATACAAAAGCTCAGCGGTGGCTGTCGTCGTCAGTGGGAGGGCAAAAGAGCCTGTATGAAAACTGTTTCTGACGTCCATTGAGTCACTGGTTTGTTGCCATTGTTGGCTGTAAGCACTACTTTGAAATGCAGTCGCCGAAGTTGGCAAAACACAATCCACATCAGTGTCGAAGGTTTTAGACCTGGGCGGAATGTCACCTACCTCCATCAGTAGTCCAGGAGACCGTAGTTCTTCTGTCTGTAAGATTTGTAGACATCGTTTTTGGGCTGCTCTGTTGGATTCGTCATTACTACGTAGAGTCACGTCATCTTTGTTAACTGATGTTAAAGCCTCATTAGTCGCTGTTACTTCCAAATGTGTTTTCATCTTATTTTCTAATTCTGAATCCAACTCTTTGGAAGCCAGTCCATCCAGAACCAACTGAATGTAGTCATCAAACAACATCCCAAGCAGATGGCACGATCCAAAACTGGTTGAACTCCGAAGCGTGAGATCGCGCATGAACAGAAAAGTGAGGTAGGACCAGTGCAGCATGAAATCCAAAGAAATGGTCTCTCTTTTCTTACCAGCGCTGATTAACTGCATCACACACGTATCGATGACGTCGTCCAGCCAACTCATGTAATCTTCCAAAGACGACTGTTTCTGAAGAAGAGCCATAAACGCGGGAAAAAATTGTTTGAAGTGGTGGCAGCAATTCTCGGATTTCTTCGGGTCCGTGTAACCAAGCTGGCTGCAAATAGTCTTGCAGTCAATGTAGCACAGTTCCTTGTACATGTGTGACGTCACTTCCTGATTGCTCAACACACTCCTAACGGTCTGAGCCAGTTGAATAAACGAAAGTTGTTTTTCGATCCCCTTCACGAAGCGATTCATGACTTGAATTTTGGCTTGTTGCACATTTGGCGATATAAATTCCAAGGCACTTTTTACCCAAGCGGGGAAATGGCGGATGAAAAACTTGATTTCGCAGTTCAGGCTTTCGGGTATTTCTTGAATTGCTGACGGGATGAGCACGTCGTTTAGGATCTTGTACAAAACCGAATCGCAGTACGCAATGACGTCACAGAGCACGTTTCCCGTTAAAATGGCGTTCAAGTGATCGGGCATGCCACGCCAAAAATGGATCAAAAACTTCTGCACCTCTTCGAAATTTGCACCAATAACCGTGTCCAGTATCCTCTGGCAATGAGTCTTGTACATCACCAAAAAAGTTTTAATCTTTTCATTGTCGACATCATTCTTTCGCAGTAAGTGCTCTAGTTTTGACAATTCGGGCAGAAGGGCCCCATTTTTAGATTTCAGAGAATACTTTTTGTTACATACCTCAGTTTTGATTTTCACGCCTGAAAATCTGGACAGTCCCTTTCCATTGTACACTTGATTGTAGTACGTCGAGCCCTCGTGTATTCCGATGCCACAATAATGGTAGATTGACTGTCCTCGAGTACCCAGTCGTCTAGTCGTCACCAACGGAAATCTCTGTCGAATCAACTTTCCGAACGTTGCCGGCCCTGCTGGAGGAAATCGGTTTTTCTTGCAGAAATCCAGGTAGTGGTGGTACAAAATGCAACGCGGTAGGCAAATCCCCTCGGCGACTTTGTAGTTCTGTGTCACCCAGTCAAGTGTCTCCGCAATTTGCGTGTGTTTTTTCCCACGGCTGCTGTTGACACTCGACGCCTTGACGGAGGGCACCACTCCACCATATTTAAAGTCCTGGTCCGTACACACTCGCTGCTCCGCAACAAAATCTCGAGAAAATATCGCAGCGTCACAAGGCTTAGTCCAATCAAGAAGATTTGAACTATCTAGATTCATTCTTGGGGGATTACGAGATTATCTCTAAAATCGTTGTCCTACCGCTTCATCTCCCGTCCCAATCTTGATAAATAAATTCTGGCTTGATAAACTTTTAGCGGCTGCGTCACGGATTTCAAGCGCTCGGGTGTTGTCGACTCGAAATGGCACCTGGGTAACTTGTGGCGTTTCTTAGGCAGCAAACGGTCTACTACGTGGTATTTGTTGAATCAGACCAATGAGCGAACGACAAACTTAGTCCTTTGAGGGCGGCACCCTTAACACCATCGAACACACGATAATGTTGGCAAACACACGAACGGAAAAGAAAGGGAGAGGGAGGGAGGAAGCGAGGGAAGCGACTGACTTGAGTTTGGACTCGCAGCCCCTTACGATTTAATTTCAATACCACAAATGTTCGTAACAATATCCGTCGTTGAAGGCGGACACTAACAAATGAGTAAATGGGATTGGAATTTAACAAATCCAGACTAACATTTCGTCACGGACGCGTTACTTTCAGAACTCGACACTTAAATTTGCGAATTTTCGAATTCCATTGGTCGTTCCCTCATCCGGCGAAAACATGCTAAAAGATTTAATCTTTCTCGTTTTTAGTGAGTTTTTTGTTTGTTTTGTTTTGTTTGAGGGACCAGCGGAGTAAAATTTGCAAGTAATTGTCATGTTCTCAAAGTAACGCCTCCATGTCAGCATGTACTTTTAAAGAGAAATAAAAATTATTTACACTTGTTCGTTACAGAATTAGGCATTTTTGACTCTTTTAAATACAAAAAAAAATAATTTAAATCCGTTGTATACACCATTTTATACAATAAAAGAAAGAATTTGAAATTTACCAATTTTAGCACTATTTCTTGCCGCTAGATGCACGCACAGTACGTTAACCAATTTTAAAAAATTTGTTTTTGTAAAAACGCAAACATTTTATCAAACAGGTAAATATAAAACATATAGAAAATGTATTAAGTTATTTAAACTGCAGTTTTGGTTTTACACACTTTGCTAACAACGTCATCTAGTGGCAAGAAACAACAGTAAAATTGTAAATCTAAAATTCTTTCTTTCTTGTATAAAATGCTAAATGCAAGGAATTTTAATTGTCCTTTTGTATTTAAGAGACTTAAAAAAATGCCCAACATTGTAAGAAACAAGTGTTAATCACATTATTTTCTTTTTAAAGTGCAGCTTTTTTTCGTAGCATGGCTTTTCTGTATGACACGGATTTGGTACATCCAGTCAAATTTATACACATGTGGCAATAGCTTTTTTCGTGGCACGACTTTCCTGTGTGACACGGATTTCACTGTTACGTCAGCTCAAACCTTTCTCCTTTCGCCAATTTGGATGTGCTCATCGTATCGATGCAATCATTGTGGCACTTTACTCAGCTAATGAAGACCTTTCAAATAAGGTATTCCTTCCCCCCCCCCCATTCCATTAGAAATTTCTGAGTTGGGGCCCCTTGGTCCCCCCTCCCCCAAGGGTGGGGGAGGGCGGCGTAATGCCGGTTGTACACAAAGGTAGATCCTTTAACCAAATTTACATTGCCAGGGTTTCAATGTCTTCATTCAACCCCTTCAAAAGTTGTGAGGAGGGAATGGGACTTTTCGGACACCCTGTATACAGGGTGGTCCACAAAAAATTGAAGACCCAACATTTTAAGTCCAGCTTTTCTAGTTAGCACCCCTCAGAACCAGGAGAGGACAGAAATCAAAGCTAATGAAACGGGAATATTTCTGTCCTCTCCAGGTTCTGAGAGGTGCTAACTAGAAAAGTTGGACTTAAAAAATGTTGGGTCGTCAGTTTTTTGTGGACCACCCAGTATACTAGCTGAAGCACGGGTCGTGTTGAATGCACAGTTTACAACATTGGCTAGGTATGGTAGCTCATGTGTATGTCCAAGTTCGACCGAATTCAGTTTCTTCAAATGGTTGCACGCTAATTTTCGTTCGCTTCACTCACTCGATCAGCGCATCCAGTGACTCAAATCCTCCACCCCCACCGCTAATGATCGATCCTCTCTGTCTATTGATCACTTCTATTATATTCTTCAATGTTCATATTCATGCTGGCGGAAATATCAGCGCATCACATGACTCAAATCAGCCCTCCCACCACGGCTAATGATCCCCACTTTCCAATGCTCACTTCTGCTATGTTCTACTAGCAATGTTCATGCAATGATCATAAATAAGAGTCGAAGCGGTCTCGAAGCTACTCCTTCGAGAAGCATGCTGTCGTGTAAAGCCTTCCTGCAATGCAATTCCTCCAACCAGACGCGCGGGACCTCAAATTCTGTGTAATTATATACATATCTATATACAGGTTTAAGTTTGGTGTAATAGTTAAATCCGTACGCAAACGTGGCCAACGATTTTTTTTTTTTTTTTTTGTGGCTCGGCTTTCCTGCGAAGCACGATTTTATCTCGTTTAAGGACCGTCATTATTTGTCGCCATGGGAAAAGGATGAAATTGGGGGAACCCATGAAGTTTTTGGATCCTCTCGAGGGGGGGGGGGGGTCATAAATTCTTCAGATCCCGTTAATAGGGTGGGGTCAAAAACACTGACCAACTGGAACAAAAAAGTCATTTTTGGACCTCAAAAATGGCACTTTCACAGTCAAAATTTCTGAAAACGCCCCCATGATGCCAGTGTTTAAAAAGCAATGGAGTAAAAAGCACGGTAACAGATTACAGGAACGCAAACCAAGCAGTGCTACATAAAAATACGAACTACGTTTCATGTTAGCAATAAAAATGAAGCATGGCAAAAGCCACTAAGTCATCCTAAGTTAAAAACATAAAATAGCTATTTAAAATGGATAAAAACCACCCATTTCACCCCTCAAAAGAGGCAGAAATGGCAGCCGAAAAGCACGACCCACCTGCTCCGTTTGGGAAATCAAGTCGCAAAGCAAGGTGTATGCAAATCAGGGTCATGTGTTTGATAGGTGTGATGCATGCGTTATGGGTGGTGCACAATATGCCTGGCAAAGGAGTCGAGTTTAAGAGGGAGTGCAACCCCTTTGGTTATCTCAATTCTGTCTACTAGATGGCGCTAGGGTCTACAACGTATTTCAGTTACGATCGTAGTTCCACTTTTTCTCAGCTATTTTCCAACGGAATAGTGTCATTCTTGTTTCTAATGAAAGAGAATCGTCTTGTCTAACGAAGTGTGGAGGCAAAATTATCTAAAATATATTTTCGTACTTTGAAGCAATATTTTAAGGATGGTTGATTGAAAGATAAATAAAAACTGTAAACGTGATTTCCATCCGATATCTAGGAATTAAATCCTTTCCCTCATTAAAAAAGTGTTACTGATTTAAAACAAAACAACAAAATACCATAATATGCAGGTATTGTTTGACAAAATCGTACCTACTCTAATCGGATTCGAACGCAGAACAGGTGTTACATGTGACGAGGCATGTTCACAAAGAAGGGCTGGATAGCAGTGCCAACGCTCGTCAGATACGTGCGTTCGGAAATCTGAGCAAAATGACGTTTCACACGCGATCGACGTAAAACTGTCCTTAGTATTGCAGTTACACGTCGTTGTGCTTCTAAATATTGAGTTAGATTGCGCTCCATTGCTCCAGTACTTCACCCAAACTACTATACATCAACAAATTATAAATCGAAAAAAAATATCTCTGAAATTTGTAACACAGGTAGTATAGTGTAATAGGATTAGAACGAAAAAGTGAGTATAAGGCAGGATGCTCTACAAATCAAAAAATGGGAGAGTTGTCCTATATATCAATTACACATTCCCGCGGCTCTTTTTGCGTGAGTGGCTTTCGCGATCCTTTTTAGACGATATGGTTTTATTTGTGTTTTTTACCTTCGCCTTTTTATTTCCGTTCTCATTTTCTTCTGCGACATTTTGCTCTGTAGTTCATTCTCCCTGGTTTCAGGGACCAGTCAATATTTTCGAAAGTGGGGGGGGGGGAGTATCAAATTTGAGATCGGATAGCCGTTTCGCCGATTTTTAATCAGTGTCTTAATTTTCGGCATAACGGGAATTCCCGTTTCGCCGACTCCTGATTTGGCGAATATTCATTTTCAAATGAAATTACGTGCCTCGCTTGCGCTGCTGCGCTTGCTGCAGCTAAACATAACATCAGAAACCTCAGCTAATTGCAAATTCTTTTCAGTTAGGAATGCTTCTTTAACTTCAACAATATTATGTTTTTATAGAGTATTTTGATTCTGCGAAATGGGATTTGGCGAAATGGGAATTCCCTTTTCGCAGAATTTTAATCAGGACTTTCGGTGAAATGGAGAGACATAGTATGATTCACAAAGTTTCGATGCCCCACTCTCCGATCTAATGCCCCCACTTGTCCTTCCACACATTCAAGTGAAGAAAGCAGCCCCCCCCGCCAGCCCTACAACCCACAAACCCTTCGTATATCAAGGGACGTATCAGTACCTATAAACTCAATAAAGCTTACTGGCAATAATACAATGCTAGTAGGCCTATTGAAGTGGGCCTGCCAGAAACCTTATTACCTACCTGAAATTTGTTTAGGTTTTATTCAGGATTTGTTGTTTTGGGTTGCGAGATAAAACAAAACAATGCAAAAACACAAAAAAAAACATCCTAACCTAAGTACAAAGAAAATCCTTACCCACACAAAAATGAAGATTCGCTGACCTCGCATCAGACCGAAAACCCATCAGGTCGACATGAGCGTACATCCACCCGATAGAAAATGTGTGCACCCATCACATAAAATTTTACCCATCAGATGGAAATTTCTTCACACCAGATAAAGGTTTTATTTTCCCATCAGATAGAATTGTTATTCTATTTAATAAAAAAAAGTTCTGGCTATCCAATCCATAGAGGCTCAATCACAAAGTTGGAGCATGTTTTTTGTTCATGTTTTGTTCTGTCTGGCGCAACTATAGTATTTTGTGCCGAGGACTGTGGATCAATCAGTTCGTTACGTGGCTAAACGGCAAAGGAAATCCAGGAAAATAACACCAAATAAAGAAAATCTAGAGGATATTAAATCCAAAGGAAGAAAGTAATCCATGGAATAGCTTTATTTTTAGCTTACGATTTTGTTAGTGAGGTAAACCTGTATTTCGATGCAGTTGCTACGAAACTAAAACAGAGTACTACAAAGAAGGAAATCTGCGCACACCGTAGCGCTCTACAGTTCTGACTGAATACTGCCAGAGGTTTATTCTTCGCGTATTCCGGAAGTGAGTTTTTGGCAGGTCTGATTGGAGAACGCACGAATCGGGAGCCCCGATTCAGGGGGGTCAGGTGGACCCACTGTACCAGGGCCCGATCACTCAAGGGGCCCGCACGGCCTGAAAATTCTTTTCGCAATTGTGAGTTTTGATCACTATGAGTAATGTACTCGATTTGTAACAAACAACAACTCCAATCTAAAGGCAACGAGCACGGAGCAGAAGCACTGTATTGCAAGCCTGTCAGCTTGTTAGGCAGGGAAGCCTTCAAACGTAAGCAGCCTGGATTAATGAATGACCTGACCTGTTAAGCACAATTGTGGCCGACGAATATTATAACCAATAACTATTACATAGTCTAACCGTTTTACGATTTCAGTCGCGGGAGGAGGGCCCGCTGTTGTAGTTAGTCCCATGCCCCTAACTTTGATGTGGGGGCCCTGATGACAATTATTCGGAAGCGGGGAATTGTCGGGGGGGGGGGGGG
>JAHWFP010260298.1:0-11608 GCA_023313725.1 Lithobius niger
TGTGGTTGTCAACTACCTGCAACTATAAACGTCCATCAACAGTGGCATCAGTTTTATAAAAAATTAAGGGGTGTCCAAAAAAAAATATAAAAACCTAAGGCGACACCAATTGTTTCAGAAAATATCTAGAGAAACAACTTTGTGGTGGTATTTTAGTGAACAAATTAAACCATTTTTACCTTCAATAATTTCAGGTTAAGGCGCTCACATGTCAACCTTCACAAAAATAAATACGTAGTCGGTCGCCACGTGGCCAAGAATTATGAAAATTAGTTTGATACTTCCGGGAATCTACTCAAGTGAGAAAAGGTTGTAGTTGTAGCAGTTTTGGTGCTATTTCAGGTGTCCTCATTTATTGTGTTGTTCTGCTCTCCAGTTTGGAACAGGTAGTGGTGTCTATAGGCTACTGAAATATTAATTGGTTATCCCTTAAATTTTGAATGGAATACCACAAACCGTTTGATTCTATCTGGTATACTTCCAGAGATAGCCTACAATAGTTGAGCTTACGGATTTGTTACAGCAGTCGCCATTTAGGCGATTAGCCCTATCATCTATTGAATTTTCCTCGCTATTTGGTGACTGGATTGACATTGCTGAAGCTTGCAACACGTTCTTATACATAAAATGTTTTTAACATTGCAATGTGTAGTCTTACAGATAAGCCTAATCTTCACCAGTGTTGGTCGGCGGTCACCACTTGCCAAATGGCACCTGGCTATTGACAAGGGTAGGCCTACGTTAGTTTTGATCGCTACTTATCAAAATGGCGACTGCAGTAACAACCATGAAAATAAAATTTTCGTCTCTCAGGAATAATAATAGTAAAGACTGCGTTAACCAGTTTTCAGTTAAGTAACTGAAAATGTATTCAAATTGGAGGGTTGTAATGCCACAATAAGGGTTAATGTTAAAAGACTACCGAAAACTGCTTTGACCATTTTCAGCATGGGTTGAATCCCATACGATCTTCCAAGAACCCGTAAACTAGGACACAGAATGTGGTAAGATGCTGCAAGAGCCTGCCATAATCCTGTAAGGTCTTGCAAGAACCTATCAAATATCCTGTAAGATCCTTGCAGGATATTTGATAGGTTCTTGCAGGATCTGGTAAGATCCTACAGCATATGGGATAGGTTCTTGCAGGATCCTACAAGATCTGATAAGATCTTACAAGACCCTACCATAATCCTATAGGATATTGCAAGAACCCATAAACTAGGCTATGGGACCTGATAAGATCCTACAAGATCTTGCAGGAATCCCAAGATCCTATAGGATCCTGCCATAATCCTGTAGGATCTGGTAGAAGCCTGTAGCATTTTTGATCTTTTAGGATCTTACAAGATCTGGTAAGTTCCTACAAGACCCGTAAACTAGGCTGTAGGATCTGGTAAGATCCTGCAATAATCGTGCAGGATCTTGCAAGAACCAGTAAGAACTTGACCAAGATCTTACAGGATCCTACCGTAAAATCTTACTAAGATCTTGTAAGATCTGCGGCAAAGATCCTACAGGATCTTGCACAAGATCTTACAGGATCCTACCGCAAAATCTTACTAAGATCTTGTAAGGTCTGAGGCAAAGATCCTACAGGATCTTGCACAAGATCCTACGGGATCTTGCACAAGATCTTACAGGATCCTACAGGATCTTGCACAAGATCTTACAGGATCCTACCGTAAGATCTTGTAAGATCTGAGGCAAAGATCCTACAGGATCTTCCACAAGATCTTACAAGATTGTTACTAAGATCTTGTACAAGATCCTACAGGATCTTTGCCTCAGATCTTACAAGATCTTAGTAAGATTTTACGGTAGGATCCTGTAAGATCTTAAACAGGATCCTGGCAAGATCTCAACATGGGTAGCAAAATTGTTCGGGTTTGTAACGCCGTCTCCAAGGGGATGAAAGAAGCTGTTCTCGCGGCCGGGGCAAGGGGCTGGAGGCTCCTTGTAGAGAATGAGGGAATCGCCTTTGCCGAGGAGGGAGCCTTCGTTCCGCAGGAGGCATGTCAGTAGCGTTGTAGATTGGCCGAGGAGGTTGCGTGGCTTGGAGTCCTTGTCCCGAAGGGCAAACCCAAAACCTGTGTTCAGGCCAGGTTAATAACAGGAGCGTCAGCTGCTTGGGAAGGCTTGAAAAGGAAGCAATTGAGAACAGTCTCTTCAACGGTTTTGAGCAGTGCAGCCACTGGGAGTGTTTGATCGTCAGCGGCTTCATCCGGGAAGTGGATCCTCCTGCCGGACGAAGGAGGGATGGCAGGCGAAGGGATCGCAGTAGAAGCCGGAGGGTCCGGTAGCAGAGGGGGCCTCGCTCGGGAAGGAGATATGGCCTTACGTTTCTTCTGGGCGCCCGAAGAGGACGTAGTGCCACGTTTGTGAGATTCGTGGCTGGAGATTGAAGCGATACATTCTTGGGTGCGGGCGTGCCTGACGGAAGACGAGCATGAAGGAGGAGGCATGGGATTTCTTTCTTCCTTCGGACGGTTTCTTTGACGATGTTCCGTACTTCACTATGAGAGACACTTAGGCCCCTTCGTAAGGAATTGGACGACATATCCAAGGGGGGGTTGCGGGCGGGCGAGCGGGAAGCCGCCGTGGCACGACAGAGAATCTTTTTAGCGGTCCGGTAGTGGTCCTTCACACGTTGAAAATCGTCACAAAGGAAGGATAAATCCATTTTCTCTGCAGGCGGAGTGCATTGGCCAGGTTGAAGGGGAGAGTCCGAAAGGACCTTAGCACTGGCGTGACGGGGCTTCGGTGAGGGTGGAGGCAGAGATCGGACCGACGGTAGCGAGGTCGAGGGCGGAGATCCAACGATTGCCAAGGTGAAAGCAATTGTCTTCAGACGAAGGAGAGCATGAGGGGGGACAGCAGGAGAAGCTGGAGCTTCGGATGCGGCGGCCATCATCGGTGTAGAATCCAATTTCCGTACGAAAGGCGGGGAACTTCGGCACGAGGTGGCGTAGAGACACCTCTGGAGGAAAATGAAAGCCAAAAGCGTCCACGCTCTCGCTTTTATAAGGGAGGACTACCACGCACATGCGCAGCAGAGATATGCAATGCTAAAATTATCAGGTTAATACGTTTTGGCAATAAAGAAAACTATTTATCTCCGATTTGGGACCACATGTATTAAGTAGTCGTACCACATCGGTAATGTTTCCTTGCTTAGGACCTGGATCTGGGGGAGCTCTGTTAACTCCGTTTGGAGCCGGATTAACAGTAGCACGAACCGCATTTAGCTTTGCTAATTCGATTTGCAAATTAAGTTTGGTTAATTCTTGGGCAGTAGAGCGTTCTCTAATTTCTGCCTCTTTCTCTTTAAGAATTGTGTCTTGGTCTCGGATCTGAGCTTTCTGATCGCACAATTGTGCCGTCAGTTGGGCTTCTTTTTCTTTTAACCCTTTAAGGACGGGTGCGCCCGAATGCGCCCGCTGTATAATCATTGTTTGCAGCTCTTCTACAAATCATATCGAAAACTTCCAGCCAATTACAGTAAAATTTAAACTGGGATATGAAAGCCAGATCATTAAGGATAAAAATGACACAGGTTTCATTCTCTTACTTTAACTGGGTGAGAAGCTGCAATTTTTTTTCTACAAGTCACTTATAAGTTCTTAGCGCGCACGCAGTCCTTAAAGGGTTAAGTCTAGTTCATGAGCTCTACGTTTATCTAAGTCAGCTATATCTAAGGCTTTTAACCGTAATTCTTCTACTTTTAAGGAAAATTCACGTTCCTTAGCTGCTAACTCATTTTTTTGAAGGATGATAGCCTCTTTTTTTCTATAGCGCCAGCTAATTCGTCAAAGAAGTTAGTTAGGACAATTCGATTGTCTTCCAAAGCATTTTTAAGAACTTCTACGGTTTCTATCACCACCAAACCCAGTTCTGTACAGGCCTTTTTTAGGTCCTTGTATTGAATATCTTTGTGATATTGTCTAAATCCATTTCTTTCATTTTTGGTTTTTAACGTTAAACTTTTCAAAATACTGCTTGTATAATTGAAACAAAATTAAAATGCAGCCGCATAAATAATTTTTACGTTAAATCTTCAGTAGAGCAAGTTAAAGTAGAATTTAAACGCACTCTCCCAATTCCAGTAAGTTTCCACATAAAAATACACTTTTAAAACCACTCGCACTCTGGTGTATGAATAATTAAAAAATCTTAAAGAATCATAACTACAACACTCGGCTTGGCAGCCTTAAGCATATCAAATGTGCACTTACCCTTTTACACAATCACTGTGTGGTCAGTCAAATCCAAATCCACCGGCAGTCGAAGATGGCTTTCACACACACTTTGAAGTAGAAACGTCCGGGTTTGGGGGTCATACTTCGGTTTGCTTTTGGGCTTGATTATCCGAAAAACACTGAATAGCTGTGCAGGAACGCCGTGTCCGTTGCTGGCCAGATTCTCCTCACAGGAGTGGGGCGCAGATTCCCACTCTCGGTAAAGCTGCAGGTCTTGCTTCTCGGCTCCAGGAGTTGATTTTAGCTGCTGGGGCTGAGATTTTGGACTGATGGGGTCTGCAGTACTGACATCTTTTTCTCAAGTACTATTAGTGACGGTAGAACAGGCATCTGCTTCATGACTGTTGGGTTGTAGTCACTGACATCAGGTTTGAAGTGGTTTACTGCTTACAAATGAGTATTGTTGCATGGCAGGGGGGAAACGCTTATTGGGAACAGCACCTGTTCATCCCACCTCTGCCACCATTTGTAACGGCAGGCTGCTACGACGGACTAGGTGCTTGTAGCATCCCCGTGTAAAATGGTAGACTTCGGCTTTCGTGATTAATTATTCTGCGTTAACTGGTTGACTTTTGATTACAAATAGTACAGTTATGCCACATTTCCGGCATGGGAAATGGAGCGTCTATGTCCTACTTACAATAGGCTTATTGTCAGCAGCTATTATCAGAAATTGTTTCACTTCTAGGGATGTCCCAACTTTACTGTGGGCCTTTAAAGTATATGTCCGTCCGCTTGTAGAATACGCCAGCCCCGTTTGGTCCCCGTCACTTCGAGGAGACATTCTGAGAGTAGAAAGAGTGCAGCGAGTGTTTACCAAACTTCTCCCGGGGTTCTGAAATATACCATATGCAGCCAGACTGAATAAATTGAAAATTGATTCTTTGGAACTACGGCGGGTAAAAGCCGACCTGTCATTCACATATTGTTTGTTGCATGGTCTCGTGGATTATGATCCATCTTTTTTCTTTGATGTTAATAGAGAGGGGTGGACCAGGGGTCACTCCCTGAAATTGGTTAAGAAACCCTTCAGATTAAACTGCAGAAAATACTTTTTTGTAAATCGGGTCATTAATGTTTGGAATGCTTTACCTGATGATGTTGTCACGGCACCCTCTATAAATTGTTTTAAATTCAGACTAAATAAGTGTAACCTACTACCATACATATCAGACTATTCCTAATGTTATTTTTGCTATATTGTTGTACAGATATTTCTATCTAGCTATATGTATTTGTTATCACTTAATGTTGGTAAGATATAAGCGGTTTCTAGTAAAAGCCCTATCTTACCATTTTGCTAACTTACTCGGCAAATAAACTTTTATTATTATTATTATTATTCAGAAATAATAAACTGGTAACTAAGCTGCCACCACCGGTGGATCGCGTTAAAAGCTACAGGGTTTTTTAGGATAAGATGATTTTACATATTATTTAACACTTAGCAATTAACTTCACTAGGAAAACAAGTGGCGTTTAAAACTCCTGGTTTTATTTTTGACAGTTAAATGTAAAAATAAACACTTTACATTTGGATTTGAGTAAAAAGCAACAGGCTTTACAAGAAAGCAGATGAGTTTGAATTAACGTTAAATTCGCACTACAAGTATTAATCAAGAATTAGACTGTTAAGTTCTTAATTAACAACATTTGTTTTCAAAATAGAAAAAGAAAACTGTGAGGTCCAAAGCTGAAAACCTCACCAAACTTATAATCGCATCCGCCAAATTGTCAAGTTGTCCAGATAGATCCCGAATCCTCAAGAGCAGGGGCGGACTGGCAGCAACTTGGCCCACCGGCCCGGCCCAAAAAAAGGCTCCCTATTCCAAGTTTCACAAAACAAATGTCTTCGAACCCAAAACTGTCCAATGTTCTGCAGCAAATTGCTACATTTTTCTGACTTTTTTTTTACTTCACGTATGATAACGGTTTCCCTTCACACACTCCTGAATCCCCCCCCCCCCCACACACCAACCAATAAGTAATAGATATCCGTGAAGTAGACCCGGTTATCCCGAAATAATTGATCGTCTGCGAGAAACGGAACAGTCCAAAGATCGAGGGTTGATTTTGCTACCCCAAGATCTTTGGACTGTTCCGTTTCGAGTAGACAATCAATTATTTCGGGATAACTGGGTCTACTTCACGGATATGTGTTTTAATGCTAAGGTGTGACGTCGAGCTAACATATCTAGTTATTTGAGATTTAAAAAAAATTTATTTGAAAATTTTATTTGTGAATCATGACGTAAATCCTGAACTCAAACTTCCGGTTTAAACTTCCCGTCTGTAAAAGTCTCACGTACGCAAGGACGTCCCTATATCCAGTCCCAGTCACCGACGCTTGTGTTTAAGGTAAAACCGTATTTTTTCTACTTTATTAGTTTAAATAAGATATAGCGTATAAAATGCGGTATTCGCTTGAGTCTCGTAGGTTTTTAGGTGTGTTTAGAAAGTGTCAGTAGGCTAGTTTTCGTACCGTTGGAACGAAAGGTTGCCACGTCCGGCTTGGACCATTCATTCATGGATGGGAGTGGGGAGGAAGCTAGCATCGTACGCGAGCTTTTTTTTTCGTGTTAGTGCAGAAAATGTCACCAGGTTACAAATGTGCTGTTCGCTTGAGTATCATATGTTTTTAGGTGTATTAAGGTGTTTTTACAAGTGTCGGTAGCTTAGTTGTAGTACTGTCGGAGCGAAAGGTTAGCGGATTGGGCCATTCCTCCATGGGTGGGGTCCTAGCATAGTAGCCTACGCGAGGTTTTTTTTTTCGTGTTAGTACGATCAATTTCGCAGGTTGCAAATGTGCTTATTTATGTTGGTTGCAATGGGGTGTGCTGGTTGAATTTGTGTTGTGTACGGTAGTTTTGCAAAGTGTGTTACATGGTAGAGCAGTGGTTATGCAGAGCGCGGAAAAAGTGTTAGATTATCAAAAAAGTGTGGGTCATCAAAATTAACCTACGGTCACGTGTAGATTTTCAGATTAACCGTACATAACGATTACACTTTTAGCATTGGGATGTGTTGGCGTGACGTCACAACCGTGCATTAAAAGAAAATAATGTTTTCCCACGCAGCCTGAAGCCGTTTTACACATAATTTTGAAGTGTAAACGCGGTCTCGTATCAGACGCTCGTGGTGAGGACACCTCAACACCACCGAAGAAAAAACCTGAGGGCAGTATTCTTCCACACCAGAAGAAAATCGTCTTTATGGCGATTCCACATTAAAAATGTAAATATTGTACATTATTCCTTTAGGCATAAAGCCGAAACACCTTTTCCAGCTTAGTTATGTTGTAGATGTTAAAAACACACGATATTTTTTTATTTATAACAGGTGACGACTTTGATTATTTATGAAAAATGTCCGATGTTCAAACCAGTTTAAAACTAACCTAAACTGCGATATAGCCCTTTAAAACTAGATGGAACATTTAATCTTTTGATTTGTGCACTTAATGCATTTTGGTAAACTTAACTTCTTGCCATGAACCCTACCGGAGCTCCAATGTTTATGTTTGTATATTTTTACGGACCCAGTGTATATTTTTATGTCTATTTTTTATAGCATCTCCATCCAAACTCCGACCGTAGCAAACCTCTAAAAAACGAAAACAAACTAGCTTTCCTTCGTTAAAAACTTGCATTTTAAATAGCAGGTTCATTCCCAAAGTCAAATAATTATTCTGTGCATTACACTTCGTCCCCCCCCCCCCCCTTCCTTCAATAGTTGCGATGCATAACATCGTAGTTTATTTAATAGGCCTAAAAATCACGTTGTTACGAGTTTCAAACTTACTTGCACTCAAAAGCCAGGCCTCTAACGTTTCCAAGTCGGCAATTCTCTTTGTCAATTCAGCCTTCGCAATTCCCGTCCAACCAAAACACTGCATTCAATTTCCCTTCCAACCAGAGCGCTCAGCTACCCTAGCCGTCCGCGCTGCCGTACCGACTTCCGGTAGTGACAGCTCGGCCGATCTAGGTCAGTCTCTCCTCCTCCAGACGTCCGCCTCTTCTTCCCCGCACCCCCCCCCCTCCGCAGCTATCCTCGGCGTCCGCGCCAACTTCCGGTAATGAGTATATGACCCCCAGCCCCAGACTCACTCGTTAGCACAGCTCCGAGCGCTGCTCGGGAGAGCACAGCTCAGGATACTCAAAGCTAGAAGTCGCTACGCCGGTCGGGAGTGGAGATGCCGCTGTCCGATTGTTGCCATGCCGGGCAAAGGTAGTGGTTCGTATTTCAACTTAGTTTAACTTTAAAAGTTTATTTTTTGGACTTATACGTCAAAATTTATAGTTTAATTTTAAACTTAACCTTTTAGCTTTGAAGGTAAATTATGGTGCGCCAAGCCAAACGGCATTTCGGACGTTGGCGGCCGTAACTTAAGGGTTCACGGTCCCTTACTAAAAACCAGCTTTCTTTTTGTTTCTTTAAACACAGTTTAATGCAAACACGGACGGTTTGATCTTCGTTGGTAGTCCATTGATTAAACGCTCGGATCAACTTTATAGGTAGCTGCGGCTTCTGTAATTTAAGGGGTTGACTTATCAACAGCAACTCTAGGAGGTTTAATGCTTTGTTGTTACACGTAGAAACATAACTGTAAAACAGGTCTACTATTACTACACAGCCGAGGCTGTTCGTAATTTAGAGGGCTCTTTTGCGAAATCCCCTTGTGCCTAATCAAACTCACTGTTTCTATTTGAAATTGTTTTTGTGAACATAGCGTTTGTTCAAGTTGAATTTAATGTAAATTCCCCATGTTATTTATAAACTAGTTCCAGTTGTAAATTTACCAAATGTAAATATAAAGTGCGGTCATTTTAACATGTTTGTTTAAAATAAAAACCAGGAGTTTTTTTAACGTCCGTCGGTTTATTCGCTCGTTATTTGCTAGAAGTTAATAGGTAAGACAATTCTCTTCAAGTTTAACTTAGGTAGCCTAATTCCCACCTTGGTGGCAGCGTTACCCACTATTTATTCACTAGTCAAGTCTTAGATTAGGACTTCAATGCTCCATTCCCTACATCGGGACAGTAGCAGTTGTGCTGTTTAACCGAAAAAGTATTCGAAAGCAACACGGAGTGAAAGATAGTAAGATCCAGTTACACCAGGCGACCGGCGATGCTACAAGCACATACCCCGTCGTAGCACCCGCCGTTACAGAAGCAAATTATTTATTCGTATTTTGTTCATTTAAAGAGTTACACCGGATGTACGATAGTTTATCAGAATGGTTTATCAGAAGTACAATGGTTTCAAAAGTATCAGAAGTAGAATGGTTTATCAGAAGTAGCTCGTATAAATGGTTCTTACACAACTTTTTCCTTTACGCAACACTAAACGTCAAAACAGTAATGCATGCATGCATACTATTCTTACAACTTTCATGTTCTTTCCGCAGCTGTTTTTTTTTGTTGTTTTATTCTTTGAAGTAGCCTACACCTTATGCATAGCTTTGAGTGAGAGGGCTAAAACAAAAACTCAAAAAAAAAAAGGAAGTAGTGTTGTTATATTATGTAACACTAAAATCCTTGTCCAAATTGAGAGGCCTGCGGGGTGATTCAAAAAGTGTGGTGTGCCCCGTGTCCCGTCACGAAAAAACACTGACCAAACTGGAAGGAAAAGTCATTTTTGATCCTCAAAGTGACACTTTCATAGTCAACATTCTTTAAAATATCCTCAGCTTCTCAGACCCCCATGATACGAGCGCGTACAAGGTTTTGAAGCTATTAGTACCAATATTGCAACTATAGTTTGCAGAGGCGGACTGGCAGCCAAAAGGCGCAAATCTCAAATCTGCGAGGGGGCACTACTATGGAGGGGGGGGGCTGTCGCTACGGCTCTGTAAAACTCAGCTAGGGGGTCTGGGGAGTGCTGTGAACTCCCTCAGAGAGGTCCGGGGCCCTGGAAGATGAAGCGTTTTACGCTATTTTAGTACCTGTTTCTGGCCTCCAGCGAGCACTAAAATAGCGTAACAGAGCAAATTTTGGTGATTTTTCTTAGTCTTTATTCAGGATGGTAGCTTTTTTAGACATTTTCTTTCCAAATTAAATTAAACTGAGTTCAGTTTAGAATTATATAAACAATCCCAGCTAGTCATTGACGATTGTGGGTTGGCATTTTGTACTTTTAGGCTGTAATGATTGACGATGAACTTAAAAGTATGGGCGGAAGGAGTAGGCCCAACTGCCGGAGGCGGAAATTTATTTTTTGAATGGACTATCAAAAAGTGAAAAATTGAGAAATCCTTTTCTCAGTTTTATTCCAAACGACTAGGCCGTGAGGCATTATTGCCAAAAACTCCACATTTTAAGCAACAACATGCTCGAGTTTTTTAAAAAAATGAAACGTCGAAAGATGAAAAAATGACGAAACCTTTTATTCAGTTTTGTCCAAAAGAAAAAATAATATTTGAAGTGTGTTGGAGAAAAGCGTCCATGAAATCGACAAGCTCCCGGGATCTTAGGTTAATATCTCTCCTCCCCAGGCCTACTGGCACCGCGCCGACCCATGTCGGCCAGTTAGCCGAAGCAGAGTCAGCAACCCCTCGCTTTGCACCAGAAAAGTCGTGAATGAGCCGCGTGGACGTGGCATTACGGTTACAGTGTATGCCCGACATGGGTAAAATTAAAACAGTTTGATGAGAACGATGTAGTATATCGGCCATATAGTCCATTTTTCGTGGGTGTGTGTTAGGAGGTGGACGGATAATCGTTGTGCTCAGGGCCGACGGAAGCGGTACGGCTGGTACGGCCACAGCCGTACCAGTTTTAGGCACATATTTAACACACAAAAAACACCTGCATAAACGCATGCTGATCATTCATAATCAATCGTTCCGTTCCGACCCTTGTCATCCCTATGCAAAGTGAATAGCAAGTTGCTCGCGCACTATCTGGGTTAAGCTGCCCTGCCTGACAAATCAACATTCCTCCCCTAAGCAGTGAGTGGACCGTGCCCACTCCGGGCAGTGCTGGCCGATATTTATGTTGCTGAAACAAGAGTTGTGCGCTAGTAAAACATTCTTCGGCTGCGGCGCTGTCAAAGATTGGCACGTCCACGTTCAAATGACAGTCGCGACTTTCACAAATTTTAGGCATTGGCGGCTTTCTTTTTTATTCTTACTTGTTGTAAGCCATCAGATGGATGCACAAGGAAACAACAGATACGGGTGGCAGAAAATATTTGTCCACCATGCTGAACATAGGTCAGCAGCAAGTTTTGGGAAGTTTTTATCTGGAGACTGAAAATGATGAGATAGCAAGCTGTAAGGTGCAACATCTTTAATTTCAGTACATAATAATAAAATTTAAACAAATAATGTCTAGTTTAGGTATTGCTTTGGA
>JAHWFP010260298.1:11708-46944 GCA_023313725.1 Lithobius niger
CCCGGGTATTAAAGCCTCACAACAGCCGTACCACTAATTATTTGCTTCCGTTGGGCCTGGTTGTGCTGCTTGCTAGCTCACTAACCAGACTATTGTTTTACAGGCGACGTATTAGAAAGAAACGAATGCAACGAGTTTCGGCGTTATAAGACCAACGATTATCTTCCCCCAGCCGACCCCCACTTTCGCACAAAAAAATTTTTTTCATAACAAAAGGGTAAAACCTTTTCCCACCAAAAAGGGGGTAGTAATTTTTTTTTTACTACCATAAAACGTAAAAAAAATAACAGCTTGACTCAAGTGGCCCCCCCAGCCAGTTGGCTCACCGGCCAATGGCCGTTGGGGCACTATTGCCAGTCCGCCCCTGCTCAAGAGACCACTATCTGCTGTTTAACTTAAACTGAATTTAATATTAAACAAGAAAACTTTGGATGATAGGAAAGGGGCCACCCTGATGTTATGGAAGGCAGGGACCAGAAATGCCGATGGCTTAAAGGCACATAACTCCCTTCGGTATATTTTAATAGTTTTCCTCGATTGCTGGAAATAGTTTTATAAGAATTAATTTACCTTTTGTTTGATTGTCAAAGAGTACGATCAGGACGACAGATGTGGCGCATGTACGCTATTAAGCTCTTTTTGTACCGCTCAGGCCGAGCGGTTTCTCACTTCCGCCATAACGCCAGCAAGCCGCTGGCCCAAATTTTTGATGACGTAGAGAGTACGTATACTCTGACGTAGGCACTTCTCGTGGCTTCGTTCCTTTGCTGCTTGCGGCCCTGGAGGAAGGATAATTATGTAAAATTCCTGAGTGCAAATTGGACTGTTGACTAGGTACTATACAGGGTATTTGGAAATTGGTGTCAAAAATTTTCAGAGCTGAATTCTACCATGAAAACAAGTAAAAAATTCCTAATAAACATGGGTCCAATTCTGCTTCGTTTTTTAATCGGACGTCACCGAAGGTAACGAACTTTTGAATTTTTACAGTCATGTTAGACGGAATCTCAAATTCCAAACTAAATGACCACTGATTTAATTAAATAAGCAGTAATGATAATAAAAATTAAGAGACTGTACACACTACACAAATGACGTCACCCTAAATTTGCCCTTTTTTACTGCCATCCCCTAGAAAATTGCAACCCCACAAAAAATGAAGTCATAAAAATACCGACTGCCCTCCCCCTCGTTCCCTCCCTCTTTTTCGATGAAGCGGAAACAACTGATAACCGCCCCCCCCCTTTTTACCTCAGTTGGTAGTGTGATCATCGGTGACGTCACATAATTAGGGACTTCCCCGCCTTTTCACGCTGATAAACTCTGTGAATCCCCTCTCCCCCGGAGTGATGTCATTTGTGTTCGGACGGATATTCAACCTAGTCTCAGAATCAATGTGTTTGCAGATCTGCAGCTTTACGGACTTCATTAACTGAAACATGCATCCAACAACCGTGCTTCCGTACTTTGCTTCCGTACTTTGGGCCGAGTCGACTCTTTGACCGCTCGTCATTGTGCCTGTTTTCGTCAGCCTTTATGGCCCATCAGTCCCGATTGCAGTCGAATTCATCAATCTAAAGGTCTGAAGCACAGATCCGGTTCGTATGCAGCATCATTTTGTGTTCCTTTGGCCGTTCTTTTCCTCGTCAAAACGGAAAAATTGTATCGCTCGCAAGCAACACTTCTACGGAATCTTATAAGTGTCATACGTCTTTGGTCCTTTTCGGGCAAAAATTGAGAACGATCACGCATTTTTACAATCACACATCACACATTACGATCACATATTTTTACATTTTTACCATCGCACATTTTTAACATTTTTACACATTTTACTTTTTGAAACCATTTTACCAATCGGACAATGACGAGTCTTTCTAGTCCATCGATCCCATCACCCAAGAAAGTACTAGAGGACTTTCTGTACACCCCTCATAGCAGAAAAAAAAGTCCAAAGAACTTAGGTACAAGACGGCAAACCCGATTTTTCGATGCTCTTTCCTCCCCATTGTGCGGCTTACGCCTGCCAACCCCATCACGAATTCCACCGCTGGGACCCTCCTTCAGCTGCCCTCCTAGCTCGCGTCCACAGGACGACCATGATACTGCTATTCACCTCCATACTTTGTTTTCAAAATTATTCGAGCAGACTTCCAGGGTGCTTACGAAACTCGAACATGCAGCTCTCGAAAAGGACCTCGATTTTCAGGCCCTAAACACTAGATTGTCCGAACTTACCCATAATGTCGAATTTATGCTTTCCAAGACACCGCATTCCGATATGGCGCAGCCATTTCCATTTAAAGAATGGTCAGTTGAGGTTTCCAGTGAGCTTCAGGAGTATCATTTAAACCTTCAAGTGGCTCTTTCGGAACAATTACATCTGGGTCTTCTTGAAATCAAAGAAGCAATTGCTGCAAATAGCACAGGTGCTTTTGAAATTCAAGCTCCTTCAACTTCTATCAGTGACTTAATTTCGCAATCATTGCCAGTTACCGACGTTTCTAACAACATCACACGATCTTCAAAGTGCACACAAACCATGAACATACATGCAAACCAAATCAAGACAGTTGAATGCACATCAATTCTATCAATTAGCAATGGCGGCAACATTGAGTTATGCTCCACTCATTTGACGACACATTCTCCCCAAACTAAGCACCATTTATCTCAACCTCGTGAACCCAGAACCGTGGAGGCAAAGTCTTCAACGATTCGACCGGTGCTTCGAGACTCTCCAGTCCACCCGAACATCACAGTGCGACGTGCTTTAAACCCCAGGGCCCATGGCTTGAAGCAAGCCATCAAGGACCATACATATGAGCCGTTTCCTGCCGCACTTCAACACTCTCCTCAGCGACACAAGACTAGAAACGTTCATGATCAACACACGGCTCCTAAAACTATAGATGATCTAATTAATTGTCAGAATGCAACATTCCCTTCGAATAATCGCTCTGATCCCCTAGACGTACCATCCCAGCCCATTACCACCGATTCAAGGTCTCGCAACTGTAACGCCAACCCTGTTCCTCAAGACAAACTCTCCCTACGCCCACACATTTTTATTGGTGACTCACATGTGAGAAATCTTAGATACGGATCACACCCTCTATCCCAAACCTGGTGCTGGCCGGGAGCATCAGCTAAATTGATTTCGGAAAAAACAACGACTCTTATGGATACCACTCCCGAAGGGGCATCTTACACAGTGTGCGCAGGTTCAAACGACCTACTGCTATGTCCTCCAAATCAAATCACGTTTTATATTAGCAATCTAATATCTGCTATTCGAAGAAAAGCTCCAACTGCTAAAATCTCTGTTGTGGGCCTATTTCCCCGTCTACATAAAAAACTCAGAGAGGCTGATCAAGCTGTGATCCACACAAACTTTCTCCTAAAATCATTGTGCATTGATCGCCTGTGCAATTTTGTTAGCATTGATGTTCAAATCTGTAGTGATCCTACCCTTATGGCCCGAGACGGCATGCATCTAACCAGTAGGGGCAAGCAAACCCTTGAAACTGAACTCAGTTCCATCCTAACTTATTCGGAAAACTCAAATCACTAACAGGGAATAATCCCAATGTACTAACCCCAGCCACCACTCCTGTTACTAAAAATCTTTCTTGTCTGTTGATTAACGCTAGGAGTGTCCTGAAAAACTTGGGTCCCTTTAGGGCTATTCTTGCTGAGGAATCCTTTGACCTCGTGTTCGTCACTGAGTCATGGCTGAGCGAGGAAGACCTTGATTCGACAATCATTGGTGGTCTTCCATACACGCTTGTACGGCTTGATAGAAAGTCCAGGGCAGGTGGAATCTTACTCGCTGTTCGAGAACCACTACAGATTGCTTGTTGTGGTAAAGCAGACAATGCCGAGGCCATGTGCCTTTTCCTACCAGACCAAAAGCTTACTTTCTTGCTCTGCTATTTACCTGACAGCTATTCATATAGTCAAATTGAGACATTATCTTCCTTTATTCTTAGTCGTTTCAACGATAACACCCCAAATATTTTACTTGGTGACTTCAATTTATCTTCGGTGGACTGGACGACCAATGTAGCAGTGGACCGCCCGCACCAGCTGTTCTTGTCAAAAATTGCTCCTTTGGCTTTCGATCAACTTGTTGATTTTCCGACTAGAGGGAAAAACATCCTTGATTTAATTTTTACCACAGATGACCGACTTGTTTTTGATGTTTCATCCTACGACAACTTGGGAACTAGTGACCATAGCATGGTTGCCTTTAAACTAAACTGCTGCATGGTTGGTACTGAGTACAATCGTCCAACTCAAGGGAAAATTGATTTTGAAAAATTACGTCATAGTCTTCAATACATTGATTGGTCCGAGCATCTCTCTCCATACGGTAACGATATTAATAACGCTTGGAATTGTTTTTCGAATCTTATTACCCAGAAAACTGAACAGTGCCGCGGAAAGCCACGAACTAGAAGGTCCGGCAAAAATTCATTACCAACATCAATTAGGAAACTAGGTAAAAAAAAAACTTAAACTTTGGAGAGAGCTTAAAAGAAACCCAGGAAGCCACAGTTTAAGCAATTACAATCTATGCCGTTCACAATACTTGACCAGCATTCAAACCTGGCACAACAACAGCGCATCAAAAGTGGTACAGGACGGGAATATCTCGGCACTTTTTCGCTACTACAAAAAAAAAACCAGCACTGTGAAAAGCATACCGCCACTCTTATTTAATGGCATTTATGCTACAACAAACATAGCCAAGGCAAACCTATTGAACACCATATTTGTATCTAATGGAGTCACTGATGATAATCTAATATTACCACCAAACGATACTGAGCTCAATTCTTCTGCGTCATCCAAACCATTTCTCAGCTCTATTGTTTTTACCCGACAACTCGTACTTGAAGCAATGTCAGCACTCAAACCCAGTCATGCTGTCGGTCCAGATGGCCGTTCGTCGTTTTTTTATAAACAAATTTACCTAGAAATTGGTGAGGCTCTACTGTTCCTTTTCAACCTCTCTTTCCGTCTGGGAAAAATACCAGAAAGCTGGAGTACGGCGAATGTGGTTCCGATATTTAAGACGGGTAACCATTCAGATCCCCATAACTATCGTCCTATAGCTCTTACTGCCGTTCCATGTAAAATCATGGAAGCAATCATTCGAACCCAAATGCTTTCGTTTTTCTCCAAACACTCTTTACTGGACAATGAACAATTTGGCTTTCTACCCGGACGATCCTCTACCATGCAACTTCTCTTGTATCTGGACCAGCTGACGAGTGCTCTTGACATCGGCATCCCATCTGATTTTATTTTTTACGACTTCAAAAAAGCCTTTGAGTCGGTCGTCCACTCCAAACTGCTCGTCAAATTACTTGCTCTCCAAATCTCTGGAGATCTACTTTACTGGATCCAGGCATTTATCTCGAACCGTACACAAAAGGTCGTTATTGAGTCGATTCAATCAGAATGCTACAGTGTGGTTAGTGGGGTACCTCAAGGATCCGTCCTGGGCCCCCTACTCTTCGTCGTATTTTTAAATGATCTTACTTTTCCTTTGGAGTCACCTGGGGCGACACGTTTCAAATTCGCTGATGACGTCAAAACGGGATCAACCATCACCTGTTTTCGTGACGGCTATCAACTTCATACTGATATAGACATCGTATACCAATGGTCGCTTAAATGGCAGTTGCCCCTTTCGCAATCTAAATGCTATGTTTTCCACGTGGGTGCCTCCAATCCTTCATTGTCCTATGACCTAGGTGGAACCAATTTACAAGTTGTAGACTGTGGTCGCGACCTAGGGATTTGGTTCTCTAAGGACCTATCGTTTTCTACACACTGCACGAAGATTGCAGCTACAGCTTATCGCAGACTATCAATGATTAGGAAATGCTTTGAGGCCACTAGCGTTGATATACGGGTGTGGGCCTTTAAAGTCTTTGTAAGACCCCTTTTGGAATACGCGAGCCCAGTTTGGTCCCCCCACCTACTGGGTGATATTGATCGCCTTGAGGCTGTACAGCGAACCTTCACCAGAAGCCTTCCTGGCTTCAAGACTCTTCAGGCCAGTTCTCGCCTTCGTAAGGCCGGACTGGAACCATTAGAGTTGCGTAGGATTAGAGCAGACCTGATAATGACTTTTAAGATTTTGCATGGATTACTGCCGATCGATCTACCCTTTTTCGATCAAGCTCCCTCTTCATCCACCAGAGGCCATTCCCTGAAGCTGCGTGTCGAGCTCACACATCTGGGCTGTCGGAAATCATTCTTTGCCGTGCGTGTAGTTCCAATTTGGAACTCACTACCCGAAGAGACGGTCTCTGCCGCGTCAATCTCAATCTTTAAAAAGAAGCTACTGAGCTGTGATCTCACTAAATTCCTTAAAAGGACTTACTGACAAACTCCTTTTAATCACTCTTCCATGATATGAATTCACTTCTTCTCTCTTTTCCTTTTAACGCTGGGAACGGTATTAGTGGCCTGCCCTTCCGTAATCCCACTCCCACTTTTGATGAGAGTAAACCTATTATTATTTATTATTTATTATATAAGAACTCCTTTTCAGAACGTTAAAATGTGACAACCAACACACAAAAAATAATAAAACCTTTTACGATGGAAAACAAACTAAACGTAAGCATTTTGTTGTAAACATTCAAATGTATGCATAGTTTACATTGCTGAAATTTTTTTCCTTTACTAAACGTTGTAACATTCTGGAAGGGAGGTCTTTATCCAGAGTTTTTATTATCATTTTATTATCGAGGGCTTATTTAATTAAATCAGTGGTCATTTAGTTTGGAATTCGTGATTCCGTCTAACATGACTGCAAAAATTCAAAAGTTTGTTACCTTAGGTAAGGTCCAATTCCGAAACGAAGCAGAATTGACCCCATGTTTATTAGGAATTTTCTACTTGTTTTCATGGTAGAATTCAGCCCTGAAAATTTTTGACACCAGTTTCCAAACACCCTGTATATCTTTTATTAGTAATATTAGTAATTACTAGTGCATGCATAAATGCTTTACAATGTATAAATGTAAACTGCATACACAGCACCAGCGTAAACAAAAGCTAACTTGCAATCGTAGTTTATAAGGTCAGCTGCGCGCGAACCAATGCAATGTGTATTATGTATATCTCAATTGGCATTGTACATCATGAGCGTTGTGATTTAATCAGTAGACGCAACGCATTGACATGGTAATTCTTTTTTTTGGTTGAGTACTTAGTGGGTTGCTGGGGGATGAGGGGGAACTTCATCCTCCCATTTTCTCCCATCTAAATTTCACAGTAGTTTACATTTGCTGGTGTCTGGGCGAGGGGGAAGGGGTTTCCACAGGAAATCGTAAAAAGTAATTAAAAAGTTTGATTGAGGTGGAGGAGACAATTATGTGGGGGCATAACAGGAATTTCGTTTTATGGTGGGTACTAGGAGCTTGTGGCTTTGGTGAGGGCACAGAGGAGAGGACGAAATTCTTTTAATTAAAAAAAATTGCAACGAGGTGCTAGTCGCATGCCTCCACGAATTTGCAAATAATTCCTGCGTGTCAGTAAATTAATATACGTAACATTCTCGGTAAAGATAGGATGCAAATTTCGATATTAACACAGAATAAAAACCACAGAATGTTTTATTTGCTTAACTTATCAATTTAAATAAAATTTAACGTGTGGGTATTAAACCGCAGCAACAGACAGAAGTAGACGTTGATGGTCATAACTCGCAGTTGTAGGTGCCAGTGTCTGTTTACCTTTTAGCGTGCATACAATCATGGAGCGTAGTGTGATAACATATAAGTCCATGATACGATGTGTCACATGGTGCCGCGGCCCCAAAATGAGTATGATCTAGTGTCGGATGTGATGTCATGGTTCCTTCAGAGATCAATGCGCGCTGTGGTCATGTGAACTATATTTTAGCACAGTTGACGTATGAGTGAAGTGGCCGGTACGGAGGGATTTATGTGCCTTTAACCCTCCATAAAATTCTCAAACTAGAAGACTAAGTTTTAAGTTTAAAACTATAATTTAGAATGGAGTTCCTAAATAAAAAATTTTAATATGAACTAGTGGCATACTAACCACAAACAATGTCTGGCATGGCAACATGACCGTGGCATCTCAATTCCCGACTGGCGTGACTACCTCCTAGCTTGAGATCTGTGAGCTGTGCTAAGGACTGAGAGTTGCTGGGGCTTTTTATGCTGGAGAGGGGGATTCTGGCGACCAAAGCGCGGACGTCGAGGATAGCTGCGCCCTCCTCATTGGCTGAGGGGCAGGAGAACAATGGAAATTGGGAGGAGAAGTCGGCTGGGCAAAGGGTTTGGGTGCAGAGCCGTTTGAAGGAGTAGGGACATGTAGAGATGGGCCAAATTGAGTTTAACTCAACTGAACAGTGGGAAAGGCCCATACATTAAAAAATTTACTGTCAGTTCAATATTTACAGGATTATTATATGGAATGGCTCAAATTAAAGCTTAGTAGAGTGGCTTTTGCAATGAATAAATTGTAATGTTCTATTCCAGTAACCATTTGACCAGAATAAACATTATTATCTAGGATGGCATAAGGGCAATCAATTGTATAAAACACTAACTTAGTATAAAGTAGGTAGGTTAAGTAATAAGCAAACATCCAATTATACTGGGCCTTTAATCGACACTCCGGTGTACACAATACTGATGGCCAATTAAATGGCCAATATGGCCAATTCTATCAATGACAGATTGTTATGTTTTGATTGTATCGATTACAATTATCGGCAATGAGTCGAACGAATGGTATTACGGATTAAGTGGAGTGGTAAACCTAATCATTATCATATTCTCTAAATTAATTAAGGGAATTGATGGTTAATTTAGTAGCGTACGGACTGGTACTAGTTAAGCATAAACAATCATAGCTATTGCTAATAATCAGAATACTTAGCTCTATAAAAGAAGCTTGAGTGTGGCCATCGGCCCACGGCTTAGCTCGGCGGCAAAGCCTTGTCACCAACACGGCACGGCTATCGGCCTGGCGTACTTCTGGATCGTGGCCTTCGGAATTTGACTGGCGTGAACTAGTTAACAACTGTTGAGCGGCTGATGATCGAAATGATATCACGCATTCCGAGGTTCGGTGTAAATACTGTGGCGTTATCGGCCATGATCGATCCATTGTAATATTGATTTATTATTGAAATGCTAAATATAGTAACATTTGGACAGCTTGGGTCCTTATCACCAAATGGGACCTCTACGCATGTAAATCATTCCATTGTTGCATTCGGATTCATTAATTGTTCCCCGTATGTGGTGCTTTGAAGGTATATGCCGCCATCCCGTGTGGGAGGGATTTATTGTTATTCCACGAAGTGATCGCTCACGAGCGATGATCTTATCGTAATTAAATCTACTTCTAGAAAGTCATTTAGGTTCTACGAAACTGTGGTAAATAATGTCAGCTGGTAATGCCATCCTTTAAACTCTAACAGTAGGTGTAATTACACTTGTTCAGTCTCAAATGATCTTGGCACCTCTCGGTCACCTTTGAAGAGGACTCCCAATTATAATTGCTATCTGGAGTCGTTTTGATCTATCCGAATAAATACTCGGCTCATGCATTTTAATAAATGTATGATATTATGCGAATATGCATCCAATTAATTATTTGTATCGTTTCTGTTATGAATATTAATTAAACCATTATTAATGTCCTTACATAATCCCTGTTCATCCTAAAATCATGGTACCTTTTTAGTGGTTCCTTATTTTAGCTTCCAAACTCAGCTCATTTATAACAGAAACTGCTTTACATAATAATTAAGCAAGAATTTCGCATTTACCGACTGGCCCAAAGTTAATTGTCGTGTGACTAGGAAAAACGCACCTTTCTTTGAGGTAAAAAAAACAACCTTTACAGAAATCAGGGCAATAATTATGTACAGCAAGATTAAATTGCTTCATTAATTGAGCAATACTATTCTGGGTGGAATTGGAATAAAATACTGTATGGCTTAAGTGCATGCAAGACTCGAGAGCGCATTCTCCATGTAACAACTCAATTTTAATAAAATCAACTTTGTTCCTGTTGATCTAAAATAAATGATATTTTGCTTTCCTTGGGCTGGTCACATGGGTTTGTTTATCCCTCTCGCTTTTAACGAGGGAGGCATTGCACTTTCCCATATCGTGTTGTGCTCTTACTTTCGACCTCGAGTTGGCCCCAGTCCAGCCAAGGTCGTTCCAGGCTGAGTAGGTTTCTCTACCCTCGGCAATCTTGTCGCCGGTTGTTTGACCTAGATTTGCTCTAGCTGGGGGAATGAAAGAAACACAAGTGTTACTGGCTAAATTTGTCAACTTTCAACATTTTCCCTTTGAAATCTTGTTTATTGCCTCTTCACATTTGGAAGAAAAGTCACTTTTTATCGCCAAACGTGACTTTAATTTGCTCTCATAGGCAAATTAATAAATAAAAAATATGGAATATCCATGGTTCCATTCAAACAGTAATATTTGACATCGTCAAATTTAAACATTATTTCCCTGCAGTACCAATAGCAACAAGATTTCATCGGAATACACAGTCTCAAAATAAAATATCATACGCATCCTTCATACATGAGTCGCCCAGAAACTTTCTGAATATATTCTCACTAGTTTGGTCCCGTGCTGGGATTAAAACTGGCGACCAAGTTATTAATATCGGTTTTATCATGCTTTAACTTATTCGATAAAATTTTCATGCTACATAGTAACAAAATAAGCATTAGGACAAGGGAGGGGACATGATACCTGTTTTGTTACCCCGTTAAGTCATATTCGCTTAACCCCTTCATTTAAGTTTCATCTGCTGTTATTCCCAATGAAAATTTTCACGATTGTGTGCCTATTAAATTGAAATGCAGCAATCATCCAACATTTTTTTTTCCTTGTGCTGCTTATAAAATTTATTTTTTGGAAATTAAGTTTCCAATAACCTGCTGTAATCAGCAGTATTTTTTTTTTGGTATCTAAGCATTGCGATTGCAAACTGTTTAACTTAGAATATTGCACGGCACCTCTAAAATTTTCGGTATCTAAGTGTTGCGATTGCAAGCTGTTTAACTTAGAATATGCATAACATCCGTAAAATTTTCGGTATCTAAGCGTTGTGACTGCAAGCTGTTTAACTTAGAGCATGCCTGCTAATTTAATTTTGAATATCTTGTTCAGAGCGATGTTGCACCGCTTGTGTGGTGACTAGCACCGGAAGTCAAATCAACTACATTTTTTTTTTCAATTAAGGGGACGAATTTCGTCTGACTTCCACGTCACTGAGTGACAGTGTAACTACAGTCCTAGTTACCTTGGGCAAATCAATAATACAAGTTGGCCAGACTCCATCATTGATTCGCTAGGTTATAAGTGTGCACTACAACACTAAAGTATCACATGCGGTTGTTGCCAACCAGGAAAAATGGTTTCCAGCGTGCGGTAGATCTTTCAAGGTATTTTCACTACAACCTGAGTAAACGTGTGTAATATGTTCCTTAGGAACTTACGTGTGAGGTACTTTGAAACTTAGTGATACCATTAAATTGAACTTACGTCTGGCATTCCAGGTCTTAAGCGTTCCTCACCTTTAATCAAGTTGGATTCACATAGCGAATCATTTTATATAATTAACGTTAAGTGTGCTTTACCATAGGTAGCAACAATGTGTTTTCACGTTAGCAACTTTACAATGAGTAAAAGGAATGTTTTCCTAAATTAATAACTTTACTATGGGTAACAGGAATGTTTTCCAAAGTAACAAGCTTCACCATAGGTAACAGTAATGTGTGTTTCTTTTCGAATTAATAAGCTTTACAATGAGTAACAGGAATGTTTTCTGAAGGTAATAAGTTAATACATATTTCCCCATTAACTTAACCAGTTCGCCTTAACCAGTTCGCCTTCTCTTTATCATTAGACAAGGAGATAACCATCCTGATTTTCATTCTTGAATTATTCCTACTCTCTGCATTTCGTCAATATGTTTATCTAGTAATTCACGTTGGTGAAATGGAACTCGGTACATTTTAGAACTTACTGGTTGTGATTCGCCAGTATCTATAGGAACTTTGTAGCCTTCGTAACAGCCTAAGTCGAAATCGTTTTTAGAAAATAAATCTTGATGATTTCTAAGCATATCTAGAAATTCTCCCGTTTCCTCCCTGTTTAAATCTGGGAACATGAACCTATGTTTTAAAATTTCCCATTCCGCATCGAGTTCTGCCTTGGATTTTGGTTTGGGAGCGTCAGTTAGACTAACTGGCACCTCCGATGAGTTTTCACTCGGTTTGGATTGATATTGGAATATCTCGATGGGACTTGAGATTTGAGATACCTCGATGGGACTTGCGGTTTGAGATTTCTCAATGGGACTTGGAGTGGGTAAATTTGAATCCGACGAAGCTAAAGAAGCGTCATCCTCGTACTCGATAATAGCTGTCGTGTTCGTACCTAGGATAGTACCTGCTTTTAGTTCTACATCAAATCCATTAAGATTTATGCACATGACTGGAATAATACTGGTGGGAGTTGTGTTAACAAGACTGTGAGCACGATGTACAGGAAAGTCGCCGTTTTCAGGTTGGAATACTCCTGTCTGTATTTCTGGATACAGAAAATATAAATTTCCGGTTATTCTACTCTCACAATTTGATGGAATTATTTCGTCTCTTAACAAGGATACAGTAACATCTATTAAATGTAGTTTAGATGTACAATTCCACGTAGATTTAGGATTATCATCAGTTTTTACATCTGTAGCTACGTAAGAGACGCTACGTAAACATGATTGGGCTTTTAAAATTTCCTGTTTATTATTTCCTTATTTTGATTATAAGCAACATGAGCTAATTCTGGTGTAGACGACATTTGAAATTTGAAATCGCCTATAGTTAAGCCGTTGTCTGGGCAATTTAATGCTAACGAATCTGATTTATTTGACATGAAATCGAATCCCAATAGTACTGAAATGTTACCAAATGAACCATCAGGAACGATAATAAATTCTTGATTTCTAGAAAATTCACATTTTTCTATAGTTGTTTCTATTTTTCTATTGGTTTTAATCTGACGATTTCCGACCCCAACCAATTTGACTGGTGTTGTCATTGGAATTAGAGTACATTTAACTCTGAAATCCTTAAGCATGCATTGTGCTGCTGTGTTTGTAATTAACGAAAGTGAAGAACCTGTGTCTAATAAACAGATTTCTGGCCTATTACCAACGTCGAACACTAAGTGTGGACGTGAATATTTAACCTTAGTTTTATTTGAAACTGTGTTCACTTGAACGTTATCAGCGTTAGGCGCTGTTTGATCCGAGTCGAGCGATGCTTCTCCTTGCTGCTCCGACTCGTGGCTAGTATCAACCTCGGACGCTATATGGTGTTGCTTGTACCATCTGTTGCCCGGTTGAGCGGAAATGCTCGTGAGCAAGTTTCCTCGCTCTCCCAACGATGAGTGTTTCGCTGGTGACGCATTTGGGTCAGAAACATTTTTGCTGTTCCAAAACGTTAAGCAGATTGTAGGTTCGAATGTTCCTACTACTGTCGGAATTCTAATTTTCCAATCTTTCTGCGTTGTTGGTGAAATACCAATGGAAGTGCCCAAAGGCATTTCAACTCCATCTTTATAGAATGAATCATCCGTATGTTTAAACTGAACTGTGCGTTCGTGACCTAATAAAGCAATAACTATCAGCTTTTTGGTATCAACTGGGTTTAATTCTGAATGAAAATTTGTCGAATCTAAACCATCCTTGAATAGAGTTACTATTAATGAGTCACAATTTAAATCGTATTTATCGTTAACTGTGTTTAAAGCATTTGTAAATTCATTTACGAGATTTTTGTTACTGTCTATAGACCTCGCAACATATTTTGATGGAATTTTGCCAAAATATGACGCTAAATGTGTTAAGCTAACGTGCGATCTGGTAAAGCATGTTTTTGCAGGTGCCATTCTACCTTCAAGTACAACGGCAGCATTAATTTATTTGCATCTTCTTCTGAAAATAATGAAACGCATTTTACGTTTGAAGAATGAGTATTATTTACCTCATTAGTTTGATTAACGGGAGTTTGAGCTTGAACTGAGCTGTCGTGTGGATTTTGATCATCATTATTGCTCTGTTCTGACTGATTTAAGTTTAGTTCTGAAACCCTGTTTACATTCAGACTACTAACTCGTTTTTGAATTGCAACCATTTTTGACATGAGTCATTACCCTCGTTTACGTCTGTAGCGTGCTGTGGAACACAGTTTTGGCCGTTGTCATTTTGCCGTTGCTGATTTTGGCTTTGATTTTTATTTTTATTTCTATTTTGGCTTTGGTTCTTACCGTAATTATTATTACCGGAATTTTGATTTTCTTGCCCATTATTGTAACCATTGTTTCCGTTATTGCCAGTGTTAGTTTGGAATGAGTAAGGGTTATTTTTCCTGTTGAACTGAATAGAATCCCTATTGTCAAAACCAGAAAAATAATTTCCGCGTTTACCACGGTTTTTTCCCCTGTAACGGTTACCTCCGCGACCGTCTTTGTTGTTAGATTTATTTGTTGGAAATCCTCCTTCTTGCTTAGTTTTTTCCCAACGTTGGCGGACTAGCTGTAAATTTTCGTCTTTTGTACGACATTCTCGTTTTAAATGCCCTGGGGCTGAACAACGGTAGCACATTTTAACTTGGTTTACATTGGTGTTTACTGCACTAACTTTAGCTTCAACATTTTTAGCTCTAGCGTTACTAAGCTTAGTCATACCTTTTTCTAAGAAATTCATTTTATCCAGCATTGTGCCAAAAGCTAAATTGTGTACTTCCGTATTAGAAAGTTGTTTAGTGCCTGATTTATCTGAGTTACGATCATTTTCATAGCCTTGGAATCTAGCTAAAACTGAACATTTATAAATGGCTGAATTATACGTATCCCTGAACGTAGTATGCATTTGTGATGTTACATGAGTTTCAATTTCTCGTGGCATAGCGTGTAAAAATAATGAACGCATACCATCATCCTTAGCTAATTGTTTAAAAGCTCGTTGTGCATCCGAATCGGAAGGTTTAACTCTCCATAGTTGTGAAGCCATTTTCTCTAGCCTGGCGGCGAAAAGTTCGATAATTTTTCCCTGTTTGAGTCGCGCCGTGTGGAACGACGTAGGGGTGACGATTTCACCTACGCAACCAAATCTATCGATTAAAATTTCTTTAAAGCTATCCCAATTTCAGGGAGTGGCTATATGCGGATTCATGGCTAAATAAATTGCAACTGGACCTGTACATTTACTACATGCAGCTGAAATTAGTTCTGAATCCTGTAGTGAAGGTCCTAACGTGCGCAAATTTTCGACCATTAATGCAAAAGCGAAAATGTCTAATGAGTCATCCCCTGCAAAAGGTAGGATAGTTTTCTTGGCTGAACTTAATTCTTCCCAAAGTCGAGACTTAGTTTGTGAATCTCTAGTTTGAGTTGATTCGGTAATAGTTTTCAGCACTTCTAAATGATTATCATTTACTGCCTTAAGATTATCGCTATTTGATTGTAAGCATACTGCGTAAGTATGATCCAAAATTTTTTGAAGCTGAGCTTCATTTATCATATTACCCTGTTGTCCGCTACTCTGATTTGGGGTAAAAGTTAGCGGTGTTTGATTTCCAATTGAAATTTGGGAATTTATCACTACATTTGGGGTAATGGGAACATGGGAATGATTCGGTATTTGCGAATTTGTTGGCACTTCAATATTAAGCGGTGTTTGAGCGCTTGTTTGCATTTGCAAGGTAGGCATAGTTGGTGTTAAGATTGGTGTTACCCGATTGTGCTGTGGCGTTACTAAATTTAACAGCACTGTTTGTGTTAAAGGCGTAGTTTGATTTAGTGGCACATTATGATTCGATGGCACATTTTGATTTAGTGGTACATTTTCATTTGGTGGCAAGTTATGGCTGAATGGCGCATTTCGGTTAGCGTGCACCTGATCATTTGGTGGCACTTGATTATGTATTGGTACCTGAGTACTAAGTGGTACTTAGGAATTTAAAGGTACTTGATTTGTACGTTTATTACGTGGTGATCTAAATCTAGTTCGATCTTTAGCGTTACCCTTATTTTGAGCAGAGTGATTAGCTGAGCGACATTGAAGTCGTTTGGGAGGAGGCACATTTACTGCATCATCGATCTCGTCGATGGTATCAGAATACTCTGATTCTGTATCCGATTCATTTTGAGTAGTATTAGTATTGTCTAAATTAGTAGTGCTGACTGAAGCGTCTGTGAATTCCACAAAATCTTGGCGATTTACTGGCCTTCTAATTTATCTGCCTCTCGAAGAGACTTGAACTGTGCCTCTAGCACGATTACTTCTAGTTCTAGGTATTATTTAACTAGATTTTAAGCAAATATTTAAAGCTTAAAGTAGATCTAAACGTATTTGTAACATAAGTCTTAAGTTTAAAGTACTTTGACAATTTTGTACAATTTTCTACAAATTTGCACCAAAATGATGAATTCTCCCTTTAAAATTAAAAATAGGGAAATTTTCCCAAATTCTAACACCTGAAGTTGGCAATAATTTGACGGTGGTTATTTTAAGAGCAATCACGATAAGTTTCACACAAAATTTGCACTGTAGTGACTAATAAACCAAATGCACTGAACTAAATTTAGGTCTATGAGTTTAACACAAATTTATCCAAAATTTCCTCTTATTGTGGAAAATTTAAAGCAAATACACTTTAAATGCACACAAGATAATACACTTGAACATATTTCATTGCATTGAACATGTCAACCAACTATTTTCATAAACAATTGCAAGATACAAGCAAAATCAACAATGTTATTTTCCAACAAAGCTTAACCAGCGCTATTTCGTAAATAGGCTACTAAATTTTCCCGTACTTTTGATTGTTAAAATTCTGTTTACAAACAAACCAACTATCGTTGTTGACAATCGGAGTAAAAAAAATGGACGCGAATTTTAACGCAAAATTTCAGCTTTTAAAAGACTGTAAAGTGCGGAAAATGGCAGTATTTTCTATCAAATACAACTGAATGCTCTTAAATGATTAGTATAATTTTTTTTTCTTTTCGGGCATTTGAGAGAATTGAATCACACTTATGACTCCATTGTAATGTTCTATTCCAGTGACCATTTGACCAGAATAAACATTATCGTCTAGGATGGCATAAGGGCAAACAATTGTATAAAACACTAATTTAGTATAAAGTAGGTAGGCTAAATAATAAGCAAACATCCAATTATAGTGGGCCTTTAATTGACACTCCGGTGTACACAATATTGACCCCATAATATGGCCAATTAAATCAATGACATATTGTTATGATTTGATTGTATCGATTACAATTATCGGCAAAGAGTCGAACGAATGGCATTACGGATTAAGTCGAGCGGTAAACCTAATCATTATCCTATTCTCTAAATTAATTAAGGGAATCTCGGGTTAATTTACTAGCGTACGGATTGGTACTAGTTAAGTATAAACAATCATACCTATTGCTAATGAATCAGAATACTTAGCTCTATAATAGAAGCTTGAGTGTGGTCATCGGCCGACGGCTTATCTCGGTGGCGAAGCCTCGTCACCAACTCGGCACGGCTATCAGCCTGGCGTACTTCTGCATCGCGGCCTTCAGAATTTGACTGGCGTGAACTAGTTAACAACTGTTGAGCGGCTGATGATCGAAATGATATCACGCATTCCGAGGTTCGGTGTAAATACTGTGGCGTTATTGGCCATGATCGATCCATTGTAATATTGATTTATTATTGAAATGCTAAATATAGCAACATTTGGACAGCTTGGGCCCTTATCACCAAATGGGACCTCTACGCATGTCAATCATTCCATTGTTGCATTCGGGTTCATTAATTGTTCCCCGTATGCGGCGCTTTGAATGTATATGCCGCCATCCCGTGTGGGAGGGATTTATTGTTATTCCAAGTGATCGCTACCTTATCGTAATTAAATCTACTTCTAGAAAGTCATTTAGGTTCCACGAAACTGTCGTAAATAATGTCAGCTGGTAATGCCATCCTTTAAACTCTAACAATAGGTGTAGTTACACTTGTTCAGTCTCAAATGATCTTGCCGCCTCTCGGTCACCTTTGAAGAGAACTCCCAATTATAATTGCTTTCTGCAGTCATTTTGATCTATCCGAATAAATACTCGGCTCATGCATTTTAATAAATGTATGATATTATGCAAATATGCATCCAATTAATTAATTGTATTGTTTCTGTTATGAATATTAATTAAACCATTATTACTTTTCTTACATAATCCCTGTTCATCCTAAAATCATGGTACCTTTTTAGTGGTTCCTTATTTTAGCTTCCAAACCCAGCTCCAAACCATTATTAATTTCCTTACAAAATCACTGCAGCTAAATTAAACAAGCTTTAATCGAAAACTACGATGTTATGCATCGTAACTATTGAAGGGGGGGGGGCGCCCGAAGTGTAAGCACAGTTTTTAATTGTGGAGTCGTCACTTGTGCGCTCCACAATGGCCGCCTTCAATTTCCAGTCATTATGTTAACCAACCCAGATTACCCTTTAACTACCTAATAGGCTGTTCTATTTAATGTATATACCATTTGTTACATCACATGACTTCCTGTACCTCTGTGTATAAATACCACCCCTTACAGGAAGTAAAGCGTCTTATCAGCTGTAGCCTACACTCTGGTAGTTCATTTTCTTTCTTTACGATTGGTGCCCAAGTTGGGCATAGATGTGTCCATGCTCAGGACATCACAGTTGGCGACGAGTCCGGTACCATTGGTAATCTTTAAATTTTAAGCTTAAACTGATAGGTCTTCAACCACATCTCTGCTCCATATTTATGGTAAGTTGCACATTTTTTTCATTTGGCAATGAAAATTAGTGCTCTGAATTCCTATCAGAGTTTAAACTCTTCAAAACATTGTTATTTTGTCGTGGTAGTGAATTGTGGTACAAAATGATAATAGTTAAATTTAGTACCTTAACAACTAGAACCGAAGTGGGTAATTGGGTTTAAAAGGGTTAACTTAGCAGCACATTTTTTGGGCCTTCAGGTTTATAGTACTGCCTGTGCGGACACGCCAGTGCATCGCTCTAGAACACTGCCAAGGTAAAATTAACCGTAATAAATCCAATTAACCCTTTTAAATTTGATTGTGCCATTGCCCATATTCGGGCTTGTGTGTGCCGGTGTAAAATTTAACACCGTAGGGTTATGCTTAAACTTAGTTAAATCTGGTCTGTGCTGAGGCTTAGGCCAGAAATGTTGTTTTTGTAAAACGTTGCAGTAATGGTGAACGTAAAAACATTTTTTCAAAGCCTAGTCCCTTTAAATTTAACTTGTAGGTAGTTAATTTACAAAACTAGGTAGGCTACAGTTAAGCTTGATTTATTTCTGTGTTTAAATAGTTGACCGGTAGCCTTGAGTGCTCCAGTTTAATTTTTGCAGGTTAAACAGGATTGTAATTAAATTTAATTAAATCTAATTTTGTAAGGCTTATGCCAAAGACAGTTGTCGGTAGCAAACCACCTGAAATTAATAAGAGTAGCAGTGAAAATGAAACTGAAAATAATTCAGTAGTGAACACTAGCGTTAGTGAAGCTAATTCGAATTTAATTTTAAATTTTGAATCTAGTAATAGTGAAGACGACGTCAACATGGGTTCATCTAAAACCGCTGGTTTATTTTGGAATTAGATTGTGAGTCCGATACATGGGAGAAATACTCCAACCGAATCAGTTACTATTTTAAAGCTACAGAAATACCAGCAGCCAAAGAAGTAAATTTTCTAATGGCATCTGTAGGCCAGAAAATATTTGACAGGATTTTGAATATAATTTCACCTGGTTTACCCAACTCTTTAACTTTTGACGAACTTGTTAAAAAAGTCTTAGACGACATCGAGCCAGTGCCTTCCATGGTATCTGAGCGTGTTAAATTCTTCAGAAGGTCGCAAAAATCAGATAAAAGTATTGGGGAATATTTAGCTGCACTTAAGCTTATGACTAAGTATTGTGACTTCGCTAAAATTAAAGATATTAATAGCAAAATGATTAGGGATCGCCTAATTAGGGGGATCCAATCTGAAGTCATTCAACGCGAGTTGTTGAAGCAGACTCTGGATTTAAAGGCTACAACATCCTTAGCTTTATCCTTGGAATCTGCGGAAACCGACCAAAGCGTTTTGAGAAGCCATTCTAGGGCTGTTAATTATGTAGCTAAAAAAATCTAGCAAAACGCCTAGTAGTCCTAAATCCACTATGTATTTTATTTGGTATTGCTGAGGCAAGTTTGGCCACGTGAAAACACGCTGCAAATATTGTGAATATACTTGTGGCAGATGCCACACTGTCGGTCATTTAAAAGCCGTGTGTAGAAAAACTAGTCATTCAAATAGAACTTCAAAACCACTCGACCACTCAAAAGCAAGTTCTAGCACCAATTTTAAGGCTAGGCCGAAGTCTAAACAGAAGTATAGCTATAAAAAACGTGTTAATAAACTCGAACGCGATAGTGACAGTGACAGTGACCAGGATGTTGTCGCCGAAAATTCAGAGACTGGTTCCAGGTCTGATAGCAATTCAGACAACGACTATCTTGTTCTGAAAAGCAATACTCTTGGACTGAGTCAGGCTGCGGACCAGATTTCAATTCCCCTTCAAACCAATAAGATCATAGTAGTGGTTAATTCTACGAAAATCCATAAATAGAATATGCCAGTCTGCCTAAATGGTGTCAAGCTAGCAATGGAACTTGATTCCGGGGCGGACGCATCCATTATACCTATTGAGTGGCATCAAAAATATTTTGCGGACTGCCATTTAAAACTCAGTCTATACTTGATACACTCGTACACTGACGGAATTGAGAACACGATTTACACTGTAAGTCTGAAGGTTCAATCGAACACTTGGATGCTTTAGTTTTCAAATTGTATAAACCTGCGTTAATGGGAAAGGATTGGCTTTCTATTTTTCGGGTTGACTACCATCCATTTTATGACCTACAAACAAAAGTTAAACCTAAGAAAAGTGTAAAGAAAATTAAAACTAGCATTACATCAGTTGACACTTCCGAAATAGTAAAGGGTTTCCCTGAGCTATTTTCTGAAGGCATGGGGAAGTTTAAGAATTTTAAAGCCAAAATTCATTAAAAACCTGATGCAAAGCCTGTGTACTGTCGTGTAAGACCAGTTCCGTTAGCACTCAAAGAAAAGGTTAACCAAGAAATTCGTAGGTTAGTAGCCTTGGAATTCTAGAGCCTGTGGAAGCCTCTCAGTGGTCTACGCCCATCGTCATAGCTCATAAATCGGATGGCCAAATCCGGGTTATAGGTGATTATAAAACCACCATGAACCCCCAACTGGAAGTCGACCACTATCCGGTTCCCACGGCCGCAGACTTATTCAGTGAATTAGCAGGCAGTGAAACTTTTTCCCTTATCGATCTTAAGGATGCATTTCACAAATTGAACTCGATAAAGAGTCACAAGAAGCTTTAACAATAAATACACCCCTGGGTTTGTTTAGATGGCTTCGCGTACCCTTGGGTCTAGCGTCCAGCCCTGGAATTTTCCAGAGGGTAATGACTCGAGTCACCGGTAAAATACCCAAGTGTCTCCTGTTTTACGATGACTTCCTGGTGAGCGGGAAGGGGGTTGAGCATGACGAATCGTTTAACAAGCTGTTAAATGCTTTACAAGATGCAGGAGCCAAACTTAAGATCGAGAAGTGCGAACTGTCGCGGATTGAATTAAAATATTTAGAATAAATGATAAATGCAGAGGGCCTGCATACACTCCCTGAGGTTATCAAAGCAGTCACAAACGCTCCTAACCCAACCTGTATTCAAGAGCTACAGAGCTTTTATGGTTTTGTAAACCATTACTCAAAATATCTCCCTAATCTCGCTCATATTCTGTCACCACAGTAACACTTTTATTAAGCCCAAGTGTGAAGTGGGTTGGGGGGGGGGGGGGAAGAATGTGACCGAGCCATGATTAAAATAAAAGAATTATTTCTTAAATCTAAAGTTCTGGTTTATTACGATCTGAAATTAAAGCTCAAACTTGTTTGTGACGGCTCACCTTACGGGGTTGGCGCGTGCCTCATGCATGTCATGAAAAACGGCGAATTGTGACAAACAGCTTTCGCTTCACGTAAGCTAACTCAAGCAGAAATGGTTTACTCGCATTTTGATCGGGAAGCTCTAAGTGTGGCTTGGGGAGTGAAGCGGTTTCATGAATACGTTTATAGTCAGCGATTCATACTACAGTCTGACCAAAAAGCCTTAGTTTGGATTTTTGGCCCTAAAAAAGGAATACCGCAAATGGCAGCCGCCAGGGTTCAGCATTGGGCAGTAATGCTTAATGCGTACGACTATGAATTTGAACACATTCCCGGAAAGCTCAACTTAACAGCAGACGCGTTATCGCGACTTCCTCTACTAAATACCGAGGAATTTGAAAAAGCTGAAGAGCAATACAATATTCTTACCTTAGAAACTGTTTCAAATTTTCTAGTTTTAAACGAGACACTCGTCCTAGAAAGCAAACGTGATAAAATTCTTTCAAAAGTTTATCGTTACGTGAACCAAGGCTGGCCTGACAAATGCGAAATTCCCGATCTGTTACCGTACTTTACACGCCGTGCTGAAATCTTGGTCGAAAACGAAACCTTATATTGGGGGTATAGAGTCCTGGTGCCGACAGCCTAGCGGAGACAAATCTTGAAAGATCTACATAGTGCTCACTTGGGCATAGTTAAATTGAAAAGTTTAGCTAGACAAAAAGTCTGGTGGCCCAAGATTGACTCTGACATTGAAAACAAAGTTAATTCGTACCAAAATTGTCAAGAATATAAAGTGTAATGTTCTATTCCAGTGACCATTTGACCAGAATAAACATTATTATCTAGGATGGCATAAGGGCAATCAATTGTATAAAGCACAAATTATGCACTAAATAGGTAGGCTAAAAATTGAGAGATCATTCCTCTAACACTGGGCCTTTAATCGACACTCCGGCGTACACAATATATACTCCACAATATGGCCAATTAAATCAATAACAGATTGTTATGATTTGATTGTATCGATTGCAGTTATTCGGCAATGAGTCGAACGAATGGCATTACGGATTAAGTCGAGCGGTAAACCTAATCATTATTATATTCTCTAAATTAATTAAAGGAATCTCGGGTTAATTTAGTAGCGTACGTATTGTTAATAGTTAAGCTGAACAATCATAGCAATTGCTATTGAATCAGAATACTTAGCTCTATAATAGAAACTTGAGTGAGGCTATCGGTCCTCGGCTTTAGCTTGGTGGCGAAGCCCCGTCACCAAACTCGGCATGACTCCTGGCCTGGCATACTACGGATCGGGACCTTCGGAATTTGACTGGCGTGCACTAGTTAAACAACTGTTGAGCGGCTGATGATCGATGATATCATGCATTCCGAGGTTCGATTTAAATACTGTGGCGTTATCGGCCATGATCGATCCATTGTAGTATTGATTTATTATTGAAATACTAAATATACTAACATTTGGACAGCTTGGGCCCTTATCGCCAAATGGGACCTCTACGCATGTCAATCATTCTATTGTTGCTTTCGGGTTCATTAATTGTTCCCCGTAGTCCGGACTTTGAAGTTATATGCCGCCATAATTAACTACCCCGTGTGGGAGGGATTTATTGTTATTCCACGAAATGATCGATCACGAGCGACGATCTTATCGTAATTAAGTCTACTTCTAGAAAGTCATTTAGATTCTGCGAAACTGTCGTAAATATTGTCAGCTGGTAATGCCATCCTTTAAACTCTAACAATAGGTGTAATTACACTTGTTCAGTTTCAAATGATCTTGCCGCCTGTCGGTCGTCTTTGAAGAAGGACTCCCAATTATATTTGCTATATGGAGTCGTTTTGATCTATCCGAATAAATATCCGGCTCATGCATTTAATAAATGTATGATGTCATGCAAATATGTATCTAATTAATTAATTGTATTGTTTCTGTTATGAATATTAATTAAGCCATTAATTATTTCCTTACATAAGATACTCAAACAGCTGGGCCAAAACACACGTGGGAATATCCACTCAAGCCTAATAATAGGATGCACGCGGATTTTCTCAGCCTGATGGACAATTACATGTTTTTTATACTAGTAGACACACATTCAAAAATTCTTTTTGTGCATAAAATGACTACCACGTCCGCACGAGTTATTGACATGTTAAACAATCATATTGCTCAATATGGTTTAATGGACAGCTTAGTTACGGACAATGCTTCACAATATACGTCCGCATAATTCCAGTATTGGTTAAAATCCAATGGGATTAGGCACATGTTTTGTGCCCTGGACCAACGGATTGGCAGAAATTTAAAGAGAGTCTACAAGGCCGCGCGGCGACAGGGGTCTATTATTCAAGAAAGTATAAATTCTTACTTGTTATCGTCACGTATCACTATTTCCGCTACCACGCAAGTAACACCCGGAAAATTATACTTTAACCGAGAATTAAAGTCTCGGCTGGATTTATTGTTCCCTGGCCCTATTGCAGCCGTTCGCCGTAAACAATTACAACAAGTACAGAGCACCCACCATCGTGAGTTGAAACTGTATCAAATAGGCGATAATGTTTGGTACCGTGACTTTAGTACTACGAACGATAGGCTATGGTCTAAAGGTAAAGTAACTCAGATAGGCAGTAATCAATCCTATATTATCGTTGACACTAACGGTAATGAAATTCGCAAACATCGCGAACAGCTAAGATTACATACCGCTGAGCATGAATATCCAGAACAGTCACCAAACGCACTTAATCCGACGGCGAGAAGCAGTAATTCTGTTGCGAATAATAATGAGTAACATCACTCTATTTCAAAACACGTCTTTTGGCAGTAAGAAACGTGAAAAGCCAAATTCTGCTAATGTAGATCCTGCTCGTAAATCTCTTGGCCAATCCAGAAAGTCAGTTTCTGTTGCCGAGGGCTCAAATCCACCAATCAATCAGCTTGGAAAATCACCTGGGAAAATCACCTGAGAATTTACTACGCAAGTTACCAGGCGGCAGGATATCTCCAGCGAAATCACCCAACACACACGAAGTGGATGAGTCTACAAACGTAAATAACCAATCACCTTTGGCTAATAACAGTTCCTCACTTCTGTAGAAAATTCGAAGCCAGAAAGGTCACAACCTTCATCGGTTGTTACGTCACCATCCGCTAAGCAATCACCACCAAAGCCAGGTCATACTAACAAAAAATTGAAACCGAATCCCAATAAACGTAAAGTTGTGCTATCACCAACACAGGTCGATATCGCTGCGCAACTTAATAATCCTCTAACTCGTTCAAAAAGACTGCGAAAGGCTCCAGACAAGCTCAATTTGTAGTTTTTTTTTTAATTTACCAGGTGGCTACAACTTCTTCGTTTTTTTTTTTTTTTTTTGTATTCTGGTTGCCCGTGAGCTTAAATTGTAGCGAGTAACGCTAACACGTTTTGTCCTTAGTTATTCGTGCAGAGAATCGGCTCTGTTAATTTTAAAAACGTCCACCTTTAAAATTAGGTAAACATGTAGTGTACATTGTTGTTTGTGTGAAAAAATAATTTCACGGTTTTATCTCTTTGTTTCTTTTTTGTATTTCATTACTACATCCTTCACACATCGGAACTAAAAATTGCTGGAGCAACAATTTCCACTCCAGTGTAGCTCTAACAAATACAACATCGGCAACCAGTCTCTGTTGGATGCCAGATGTCTCTTACAGCAACGCTGTAGCGTTCCAGCTGCAGTAATGATTGCTGCAAATAAGAAAATTAACCAATAAAGGCTACATGGAACAATAACAACTAAAATTTCTAAATGAACGTACTGTAAAAAATTGCTCCTGAAATTAAAAAAAAAAATTTTAAACTGACAAGTTTTCAGTCAATTTCTGAAATGTTAATTTTATTTAAACCTGGACATCTTAAGTTTTTTGTTTTGTAAACAGCTTTCAAAAATAGTGTTTAGTTTTTTTTCTTCGAAAGCGAAAACTTAATGTATCTTTCTTTTAAATAGACATTGAACTAAAAAAAATACATCTTGCCTTCGTAAGCATGATTTTATTTTCAGCTAGGCTTAGATTATTTTTTCTGTTTTTTTTTTTTTTGTTCTCTGTATTGTGTAGTCATCACTTGTGTGCTCCACAATGGCCGCCTTGTATTTCCAGTCATTATGTTAACCAACCCAGATTACCCTTTAACTACCTAATAGGCTGTTCCATTTATTGTATATAGCATTTGTTACATCACATGACTTCCTGTACCTCTGTGTATAAATACCACCCCTTACATGAAGTAAAGCGTCTTATCAGCTGTAGCCTACACTCTGGTAGCCCGTGTTCTTTTTTTTACCATTGGTGCCCACGCTGGGCTTAGGTGCTTCCATGCTCAGGACATCACATTAATTATTGCAATTTAATAGGAGTGATAACAGATCATTGTTACTATGGAAAAGCTGGAGTTTGCATTCGGATTTGGATTGTAGTCATAGTCGGAGCTTCGATGTCAATAGAGCAGTGACATTTGCCGCCATATTGGCACCAGATTGGCACCAGATTGGCACCAGATAACTACATGATGCACTACATAAAAATGGAGGGAAAAACTTCCTATTTAAAAATGAATAGGTCTAACCAGTCTTTAAGGCTGCCTGGTCTTTAAGGCTGCCACCACCGGTGGTTAAGTTTAAAAGCTAAGGGGGTTTAGAATAAATTAGGCTACATATTATTTAAATGCTAGCAATTAATTTGAAACTAGAAACCGTACTTTTAGTTTTAAAAATTCTTGGTTTTAATAAAAAGAACAACAAATGAAAAAGGCACTTTACATTTTGGTTACTAGTTTACAAGAGAAGCTTTGAATTAAAGCAAGAAGGCTTTCAGTGAAAGCACACGAATTTTCATTACAGAAAATTCAACCTTTAAAAGCAACAACGGGCTTTTAAATAAAAATAAACAATTTCAACTAGAAAAAGTAGTTTTTGGGTCCAATCCTGAAAACCCTCTAATTTAAACTCGCATCCGCAAAAGTTTTAATTAGTCTTTAGACATATATCTCTTTCGCAAAAGAGTGCCCGAATCCTCAAGGGCCACTGTCTACTGTTTAAGTTAAATCGTGGTTTAAAATAAACAAAGGAACGCTGGTTTTTAGGAAGAGAACCACTCTGACATTACAGTAAGTAAAGACCGAAAATGCCATTTGGCTTACTTCACTGTAAAATTCCAAAATAAGAGGTAAGTTAAAAATTGAACCATAAATTTAGAATGGAGGGTCCTAAAATTAAATTTTCAATTAACTATCAACTCATACTGACCACTACCTTTGCCCAGCATGGCAACCTTCAAAACGTGGCATCTTCACTCCTGACCGGCCGTGACCACCACTTGTGTTAGATCTGTGAGCTGTGCTGTAGATGCTTTGGGCTGGGGGTTTTTATGCTGGAGAGAGGGGGAAGTGCGGATGTCGAGGATAGTTGCGGAGGTATGATTGGTGGAGGGCCTGGAGAACAATGGAAAAGTCGGCAGAGCAAAGGGATTTGGTGCAGAGCCGTTTGAAGGAGTAGGGACATGTAAAGATAGGCCAAATTGAGTTAAACTCAAATGAACTTTGGGAAAAGGCCTTTGTATTAAAATATTGACGATGGATTGAATATTTACAGGAGTACTTCAAGAAATGGTAGAGAGGCTTGTGTGATGAATAAATCATTACTATTAAATTTAACAAGCTTTAACTGAAGACTGCAGTGTTACACACCACAACTATAGCTTGGGGGGGGGGGACGGAGTTTTAAACTCATTGACGAAGGAATTAGCCTTTCTTTGTAAACTACGATGTTATGCATCGCAACTATTGAAAGAAGGGGGGGGGGTAGTGTATAGCACAGTATTTAATTATTGCACTTTTAATAGAAGGAACAGATTGTTTTTGCATTTGGATTGTTGGTAGTCACGGTCGAGTTTTCACTTTACTATTTACAACAAATATAATTCACGTTTGTTTAAATCGTTGCTGAAGGAAGGCTAAGCAGAGGGAGTGATCCGGGGCAAAAGATTAAACTCAAAAGGTTAAATAAACTAGCTCAGTAAAAAGGCTATATAAAAATATTAAGTTAAGTTTTTGTTTCAGCAGAGAATGGCGATAGAGAAAAGTCGGACATTTTTCATGGCATTTATGATCATTCAAACAGATAAAAAATATCGTGCTAAAGTCTGTATCCACATGTATTTGAGGTTAAGTACCTTAAGGGAAGCCCCTCCTAAAACACAACTAAGCTAGTGTGTAGTGGTTTTATGCCTGCAATAAAATAAACAGAATTATTTACATTTGTACATGAGTTTTGAAATTACGGCGGCCGGAAGTGAGCACTACGGCCCAGTTTAGTGACTTTTTCAAATAGGTGTACTTGCAGAACTAGAAGGAAATTTAATGTTCTGTTTTCACAGGAATAAAGTTCAAGTGAGTGGCTATTAAGAGCTACAATGTTTGGCCGATTCTGATGGGAATTTCTTGTTGAAATCTTCAACCAAAGTCGGCGGATTTTGGTCGGGGGGGGGACCTGAAGTGTGGAGCTTCAGAAAAATTGAGTTTTCCCCGAGATTTTTGATGTTATCCGGGTATCCTCTCCAATCATGCCGCAGCACAGAAATCTATTACACACCCCCAACCAGGGGAATTTATTTGGGACCCGTGTAAGAATGCCAAATAAATGCTAAAACAGAAAGGGTTAGTGCACACAAGATATGCCAATAACTTAGACTGCCGAGCCATGTAAAAGCAATAATAACAGTAATAAATCCATATTAAAGCATTATTAGGTGAAAAATACATTTCCTGGGATATTTGTTCTATCCTCGGATCCGGTTTTACATGAAAATAAAATTACACGGTTAAAAAAAAATACTAACTTCGCAGTTTTTTTTTTTGGAGGGGGGGGGACTCACGTTTTTGTGGCTTAGAAAAATTTTAGTAAATTTTAAAAGTTTCAAGTTATAAGATTTAGTTATTTTTGCAACCATTAACTAAATGCTGTCCGCGCTGCTTCGTGCAGGAAAATCGTACAAGCATTCAGAAAATGGGCAAAAGAAATAAAAAAAAAATTTGAAAAAACACTAGGTTTGACTAAATGTACATGGTTAATTTTTTGTACGAATTAACAGATAAATGAGGCCATCTACTGCTCTGGTAAATATGTCCTTAACCGTTCTGCCTTTTCTCAAGTCTAGTTTTTTGTTTATCCTGGTCAACTGCGATAAAATCCAACGGCCGCATTTCAATAAACTTAGCCAGCGATAGGGATCAGAAAATCGAATACTATAGGTGCACATAAAATGACCAGCTCTATTTACTGTTAAAATATACCCCTAGAATGGTTTAAGATTACCAAACAACTTAGTTACAATTTGCAATTTGACACTGAAGGGTTTTAGGTATGACCCATAACTTAAAACATAACAATAGAACACTGGGAGGTTTAAGGATAAAAACGCAACAACCTTGTATCGACAGTGCTAACCTTTTTCGCAGAGGGATAGACAGACGGTTTTTTTATAAAGAAAACCATTTTGTATAAAACTTAAAGAAGGGCCAACCGGGAACAAGTTGCAACCCCCGTAGAACATTCCTAATGAATATTTAATTAGTGTTGTTCAATCTTTACAAACATTCACCCACAAGAGGGAGACGGTGATGATTATAGAGAGAGAAAATCATTGGCACTTAAAATTTAGGTGTGAAGTCCAAAACGGGAAATAACTGAAGGTTTCTTTTGTTGTGGTTGTCCCTACAATGTACCACTTAAACAAATTAAATATGCAGTTAAAAATTTCAGTCAATTTGTACGGAAATAAAACGTTTTCAACACTTTTACGTTAAACAAAATAACGCAGTATTCACAAGATACTTTCCAGGTTTGTACAGCAGTCTCTGAAGTTGTAAAATTAAAATTTCAACAAGTACACTATTTAGTTTTTAGTTGATCCTAGATGATCCTAGATGCTCCACACTTGTATTGATATACAACTCACTATTTAAAAGAAACTCACATGGAAATTTATTTTGTTAGGTTTGTTTTTAATTGCAAAAAAAACCCTAATTTAGAGAAAAAACTACATTAGGTTAGGTTTTACAACATCCGTTTTACTGGGAACACCCATTCAGTACTAGAGCCATAATAATGCATTTATTTCCACCCTAGACTGACATAGAATTCACATTAAAACATCGGTCCTATTTTTAACAAAAAAAGGGACTGGGAAAACTATATTGAAGTCTGAATTAAACACTGTCAATCTGAAGTTTGAAAACTTCAGAGTGACAGTGTTTAATTCAGACTTAAACTCAGGCGGACTGACTTTACTGCATTCAGGAAGAATTTAAAACACCCACGGGAAGTACGTCTACTGCCATCCCCTAATTGGTCAGATTTACTATGAGTCACTGGCCGTTTTACGTAGACCCCTCAGCCGCCGCCGACAGCCGAAATCGCCGCCGGAAATACGTCAGCTGCATATTCGCCGCATTTTTGTTAGGCTAGCCATGTCGTCTTTTTAGGTTTTTCTTTTACCAACCAAGTTTGCCTGAATAGTACGCCTGATCGATGTTTGACATCATGAGCAATTTTTAGAGGCATTTCCGCATATTTGAGGTCAAAAAAATCAAATTGCTGCAAGGAAAATAGGTAATCCAAAGCGTAATTTAATTATCTTTTATATAGACACTAGTCTCATCTTTGTAGGTGCTTTAGTTCAGGAGGAGTCGCTATGCGCACACGAACATGGTACGTTTTTAAAAGGATGCAGATTACGTAATTAAGTTAAATCAAGTTTGCAGAAAACTAAAAAAATGTGTTTAATTTTAATGTTACATTTAATGGTGTCATTTGAATTTATTTCCTTTGCCAGTATAACCTATAATTTCATTTGTTGTGTTAAAAATTGTGTTTACGTACTTAAGACTTTAATGTGGCATAAAACTAAAACTTACATGCGTAACAAACGCTTTAGCTCAAAGAAATTTTACATTGCTCTCATTTTAATGTAGGAAGTATTAAAGTTCGTGTAGGCTAATCCAATAGCCGCCGAAATTGTCTCAAGCCAATAGCGGCCGAAAAAATAGTCGGCTATGATCAGCTAGCCGAAAATTGGCCGAATATTTTCATTAGCCAGTCGAATAACTTAAAATTGATCGGCTGATGGGTCTAGTTTTACGCCAGCGCTATACGCTCATTCATTGTCGGCTCGGAATGTCTCCTCGGCCTATTGGAGGGGGGGGGGAGGGGGTATCACATCGGGTTACACTTAACACTTGACTGCACATGAGTCACGGTCACGGCTGACTGCTTCTGCTAAACGGTTTCTCTCCCGCTTGCTGGAACGGGCTGGGGTGTAGCGATAAGGGCAGAATCACTTAGCGGGCTGTTTACAGGAGGCCCGAGCGTTTGGTCTAGTAAATCAAAATCGGGAACGCCCAGCACGACGTTGAAGATTGTTGCACTGGACACACAAGCTACTGTTTTTAGCTAAGCACCATTAGCTAAAGTTACACATAAATTAACCTGAGGCAATTTGACTATTTGGTCACACAAAACAGTTTGACAACGAATTTTTTATTTTAAACGTGCCCAATTTTTTGCGAGTTTCGCACTAACCAGGGAAACTAAACTACCGGAATCGCACAAAATTTTTATTTTATGTTTTCCTACACTAGCTGCTAGAGTACTAGATTTAAGAACTTCACTGGCATTTTTTCCCACGAGAAAACATGTGTTCTCCTGCTCCGGGACCGTTTTGTTACGTTCAGGGCATTCACTACAGAAATGTTGGGGAAATTGCAAATATAGCAACGCTTAACTTTATCTACTTTAGGGTTAGTGTGTAGACTAGTGCTTTCGCTATTGCCATAGTCCTGACTACGGCTGTCTAATTCTACATCGACAGATCCGGCTGGCTTAGCCGTCGTGTTGTGGTTACGATTGTTACTACGTTGGTTGCTTTGGTTGCGAGCACCTTGACTTGACGGTGCAACACTAGGTGGTGTTTTGACACTGCGCGCGGCTGCATCGTTAGCGATCTGTTTGTTGCGGGATGTGAAGTCGTCACATAACTTTGCAACTTCGGCCAAAGTCCCTGTACGGATTTGGTCGGGCAACCATTTGCGCAGGGCAACTGGACATGATTTAGTAAATTGCTCTAGGAGCATTAAATTTACAAGCTTGTTAAAATCACCGTTAACTTTAGCTAAAGCTAACCACTGAGAAAACAGCGTTTCTAGTTCAAACGTGTGATCGTGAAACTGTTGTTCTGGATTTTTTTCAAGAGAACGAAACTGGGTTTGTAACGTTTCTTTGGTTTGCACAAACCTGTCAAGAAGTTTACTTTTGACTACATCATAATCTTGCATTTCAACTTCGGTGAGTTGATCGCAAACCTTAATTAAAATTTCTCCCATGAGGGGTAAGAGTGCTGTACTCCATTGATCCTTGGGGATCTTTTGACTAGTAAAAGTTCTTTCAAAAATAAAAAAAAAACTGTTGATTTCCGTTTTTGGGGTCAACTTATTTACTAGGCGTACCACATCGGCAATTTTTCCCTGTTTAGGTACTGGGTTCAGGGGGAGCTGTGGGAGCGCCCTGAGCGCCAGCTGGAGCTTGGTTTACATTTAAACTTGCAGCATTTAGCCTAGCTAGTTCAAGCTGCAACTTGAGTCTTTCTAACTCTTGGGATTAAGTTTTGTCATTAAGGATTGCTTCGCGATCTTTAATCATCGCTTCCTGGTCGCGAACTGCCAGTTCATGAGCTCGACGTCGGTCGGCTTCTACCAGGTCTAAATCACGCCTTCATTCGCTGTCAGTGATTTCAAGGGCTTTTAATCTTAACTCTTCAGTTTTTAATGAAAGTTCTCGATCTCTAGTGGCTAATTCTTGCTTTTGCAAAATTAGGGCGTCCCGTTTTTTTATAGCCGAAGCTAATTCGTCATGTAAATCTTGTACATCTAGACGGTCACTGTCAACCGCTGTTTGTAACACTACGACAGTTTCTTGTCTAGTTTCCGTTACGGTTAGGTCTAGCTTAGTGCAGGCTTTTTTCAAATAATTGTAGTGGATGTCTTTAATCACGTCGTCCAAATTTTAGTCCCACATTTTTACGTTAACTTTTACGGATTTTCAAAATAAAGCTTGTTTAAATGAAAAATAAATTAATTGCAGCCGCAAGTCAATTTTACGTTAATGTTTGGAACAGAGCGCATTATTTAAAATATTTCTCTCCCTAAATCCAGTAAGCAGTACATACAAGACATTTTTAAAACCAGTAGCATTTTGGTGTATGAATAATTAACAGACCTACGGAATTTTAATTTCAACACTCTGACTTGGCGGCCTTAGCAAATCCTATGCACACTTACCCCATACACAATGGTGTAATGTCCGTCAAGTCCACATCCAAATCCCTACCAGCGATTGTAGATGGCTTGAAACACACTGAAGAAAACGTCCAGTTTTGGGTGGTCTACTTCGGTCAATCTTTGGGCTTGAATTAGCAACCCAAGGCACGCTGATTTCTGCTACGGAGCTCCTGGTACCTGCGGGCGGATCTTCCTCACAGACTGTGGGCTGATGGGGGCATCAACACGGCACGGCAAACAGCACTCTCTGTGAAGTGGTGCCTTGCTTCTCGGCTCCAGGGTTTTGGCTGCTGGGGCGGAGTTATGTACTGATAGTGACTGCAGTACGGGCCTCTTTTTCGGCAACTATTTTGACTGAGTTGCAGACTTCTACTTCTGTACCTTTTTTTACTTTGGTACGGACATCTGCTTCGTGTTTCGTGAGAACTTAGTCACTGACATCTGGGTTGAAGTAGTTTTCTTCACGCCTAAATGGGTCCAGTAGCATAGCAGGGGGGGAAACGCTTGACGGGAACAGCACCTGTTCATCTCACCGCTGCCGACCATTTGTAGCGGCCGACGCTATGACGGACTAGGTGCTTGGAACGTCTCCGCACTCATGGCTGACTTTCTTGCATGTAGAAATGACTGATTAGCAACTTTCTGACTATTATGGCATATAACAGCACAGTTGGGCCTCAATCCCGGAGGGAGTGAAGATACTTTCCTATTTCAAAATGAATACGCCGAACCAGTAACTATCTACCTGGTCTTTAAGGCTGCCACCACCGGTGGGTAAGTTTAAAAGCTAAGGGGGTTTAGAATAAAATGGGCTACATATTATTTAAACGCTAGCAATTAATCCGCACTAGAAACCGTACTTGTAGTTTTAAAAACTCTTTGTTTTAATAAAAAGAACAACAAATGAAAAAGGTACTTTACATTTTGGTTACTAGTTTACATGAGAAGCTTTGAATTAAAGCAAGAAGGCTTTCAGTGAATGCACACAAATTTACATTACAGAAAATTCAACCTTTAAAAGCAACAACGGGCTTTTAAATAAAAAAAACAATTTCAACTAGAAAAAGTAGTTTTTGGGTCCAATCCTGAAAACCCTCTAATTTAAACTCGCATCCGCTAAAGATTTAATTAGTCTTTAGACATATATCTCTTTCGCAAAAGAGTGCCCGAATCCTCAAGGGCCACTGTCTACCGTTTAAGTTAAAACGTGGTTTAAAATAAACAAAGGAAGGCTGGTTTTTAGGAAGAGAACCACTCTGACATTACAGTAAGTAAAGACCAAAAATGCCGTTTGGCTTACTTCACTGTAAAATACCAAAACAAGAGGCAAGTTAAAAATTGAACTATAAATTTAGAATGGGGGTCCTAAAATTAAACTTTCAATTAACTAGTAACTCATACCGACTACTACCTGTGCCCGGCATGGCAACCTTCAGAACGCGGCATCTCCACTCCTGACCGGCCGTGACCACCACTTGTCTTAGATCTGTGAGATGTGCTGTTGATGCTTTGGGCTGGGGGGGGGGATTGAGGCTTAATGGCGCGTCGACAACTTGGTCATTAGCACCAACCTCAGTCACAGTGCAGTGGTCCGGGTTGCCACTTAACCACACATTACAGAGAAGTTATTCAAACCCCTAATCTAAATCTTGTCATACCTCCTGCAAAAAATTGAAAAACCCCGGACAGGAGGACAGACTTATCGCCCAACTGACGCGCAATGT
>JAHWFP010260298.1:46954-58411 GCA_023313725.1 Lithobius niger
CAATGTCATGCGGAAGATGGAAATGATGACGAACACCATCAAGATGGCGACAATCAACAAGTAAGTGCCGGATCGTAAGTGGCCGTCGACACCAATAACATTCAGGAGGGTCAACCCCCCGCAAAACGAAACAGTGAGTAAGTCGGGTGTGACCAATGCGCAAACGGGCCAACACAACCTCCTCACGGCGACTGCGGCGACACGCCGAGTGCCACTCCTCGACAGTGCCTTTAATGGCCCGTCCGGTCTGTCCCACAAGGTTTGCCAAAAAGCGTGTAACCTCAGACGCAGAGTTGGAAAGGCGTCCGAGGGAACAAGGCTGAGATCCCTACCGAGAGGGCCAGAAAGGGCCCCTTTCACAGCAGAATCAGCTTGCTCATTCCCTGCTATCCCAATATGGACCGGGATCCAGCAGAAAAACACGGTTTTCCGCTGGCCAGGCAAGCGGAAAGCAAAGCTTGACAACGTTGTGTCAAGGGGTTCCGAGGATTGTAATTCGCCAAGGACTCCAGGGCACTCATGGAATCACTAAAGATAATGAAATGCGTGCCCTGAAGGTCAAGGATCCATTCCATCGCCAAACCAAGAGCCAAAAGCTCTGCAGAAAACACAGAATAGCCTGATGGAAGCACACAAGCACACGCCACGCCAACATCTGACTTCGACCCATCAGTAAACAGGCGCTGATAACCGACGTACTGAGAACTCAGCCGCCGGAACTCCTGTAAGTACCTTGCTGGTAGAGTGGAACCTTCGGGAGGGACGCCAGAGCGAAAATGAAACTGCCACTTGGGACAAGCCAAGGGGCAACTGGCATTCTCCCAAGCCTCAAGACACAGGGCATTTCAAAGGATATCTCCTGACAGGACTGCTGGAGCCTATCGCAGAAATCACCCTTACCCACCCTGCATCTACCGACTCGCAAGTCTGGCCCAAAAACCATGGACCAAGCAGGACTTGATTGCACAGCACGCAAACGCACAGCATACTGAATGGCAAGCTGTCGCCGACGAATGGCCAAAGGTGGCTCCGAGGCCTCAGCATAGAGGCTGACCACTGGAGAAGTTCGAAATGCCCCAGTCGCCACACGCAGGCCACTGTGATGCACAGTGTCCAACATCTGGAGAGTCGAGTCACTAGCCGAACCATAGACCATACACGCATTATCAAGTTTGCTGCGGACAAGGGCTCGGTAGAGGCGCAACATGGCATTGCGATCGGCACCCCATGAAGTGCCCGACAGGACCCGCAAGATGTTAAGCACCCGCAAAGCCTTGTCTTTAAGCTGACGCAAGTGTGGAAGCCAAGATAACCTGGAATCGAACACCAGACCCAGGAAACGTGCCTGTGGGACAACAGGAATTTGTGCCTGTCCCAAGTACAGGCAAGGATCCGGGTGCAGTGTTCGTTGGCGGAAAAAGTGGACGCACACAGTCTTGTCTGGAGAAAACCGGAAACCATTACTGACCGTCCAGGTCTGGACTTTGTTAATCGCCAGCTGTAGCTGTCGCAGGTCTGCATGCGAGCTGCCCAAAAGCGCAGGCCGAAGTCATCAACAAACAAAGACTGGGGAACAGCAGCTTGTTGAGCAATGGGGTTGATCCCTATAGCAAACAAGATGACACTAAGAACACCTCCTTGAGGCACACCATTCTCCAAGACAAACGGGCGGGAAAGAGTCGCCCCGACACGAACGCGAAAAGAACGGCCTGAGAGGTAAGCGGAAAGCAACAGTGGCATCTGTCCCCTCAAGCCACAGTCATAGAGACTACGGAGAATCCCATAATGCCAGGTCATATCATAAGCCTTCTCCAAGTCAAAGAAAACCTGAACCAGATGATGACGCAGGCGAAAAGCTCCCTCACATCTGATTCAAGGGCAACTAGATGATCGATAGTTGACCGAAACTGTCGAAAGCCACACTGGGACGCAGATAAGAATCTCCATGATTCCAACACCCACACCAACCGCTCACTGACATTACGTTCCATAAGTTTACAGACACAGCTAGTCAGAGCGATTGGGCGATAACTGGAAGGAGAAGTAGGGTCTTTGCCCGGTTTTACAATCGGGATGACCACTGCTGTCCTCGACGCTGCTGGAATAGAGCCCTCTGCCCACACACGGTTGAACATTCCCAGCAAGAACTACTGGGAGGCAAGAGGCAGATGTTTCAACAGTTGATAGTGAACATCATCAGGCCCCGGGGCGGAGTCACGCGACTTGGACAAAGCTGAAACGAATTCCTGCTAGGTAAACGGTAAATTGTACTCCTCTAGCCCATCGGAGCGAAAGTCAAGAGAGTGAGCCTCTTCTCTACGCTTAATCCCCAGGAAACCAGGATCATAATGGTCATCACTCGAGACCCGCGCAAATGCAGACGCAAGAGAATTGGCGATATCCGGCACAGAAGAGATCACGGCATTCGCTACCTTTAACTGCGACACCGGGGAAGGCACGTTCTTCCCTGAGATCTGGCGCACCTTCCTCCACACTTGCCGAGAAGGCGTGGAGCGCGTGATTGACGAAATATAAGCCAACCACGAAGCACGCCTAGCCTCACGGATAACATACCGGGCACGGGCACAGCAGCGTTTAAAGGCCTCAAAGTTTTCAGTAGTGGGGCTCACCGTAAATGCACGCAATGCACGCCTGCGGGCCTGAATGGCCAGTCCGCAAGCTGGTGTCCACCACGGAACAGGAACTCGTCTCGGCTGCGTGGACGTACGCGGGATAGTAGCATGAGCAGCAGCAAGGACCACATCAGTGAAATGAGTGGAAAGTTCATCCACATCAGAAAAGTCCTCAACAGCACGCTGAAATACAGCAGCCCCAGCAAAGGCTGACCACTCAGCTCGCTTAAGCGCCCACCAAGCTGGCCTGGAAGCCACAGAACCCCCTTGTGTTGTGGACAACACAATGGGGAGGTGATCGCTCCCATGCAGATCGGCAGTGACAGCCCAAGTGAAATGAACTGGGATGGCTAGCGAACAGAAGGCTAAGTCCACCGCTGACCAATTGCCTGTCGCCAGATTACAGTGAGTCATAGCTCCATCGTTCAGGATGCAGACGGACCCCCTCTGCATCCACTCCTCAAGGATCCTCCCTTTGTTGTCAGTATGAGGTCCCCCCCCACTGGACGTGGTGGCTGTTAAAGTCGCCCAGCAACAGGAAAGGGGCAGGAAGCTGGCGGACCAGATTCTCCAGGTCACCAACCCCAAAGACCTCATCTGGTGGCAAATAAAGCGAACAGACAGTAATATCGAAGTGGAAAGAAACTCTAACTGCTACTGCCTGAAGCCCACTGGCATGTGGCTAAGAGTGTTGAACCAGCACTGCAACACCACCATGTGCATGTGGCACAGGGTCAGCATCCAGACGGTAGACAGAATAACCTCGAACAACCGGATTATCTGACGCCTTAAAGCAGGTTTCCTGTAGACAGCAGCACAGAGGTTGCCAATGCGACAAAAGCAGCCGCAGCTCCTCGGCATGGGTCCGATAACTTTGGCAGTTCCACTGAACGATGGCATGCGCTGGCATTAGGGCGGGCTGAAGATGAATCATTCTTCTAAACTCCTCCTCTGGGCGATCCGAAAACATCCGAATCCTCACCCGAATCAAAAGATGGAGTGAGGTTCAGAACGAAGTTGTCCTCGGAAGAAGGAAAAAGTTCCGGAGAATTGGAACAGGAAATCTCTCCCTGCTCCATGGACAAAGTAGTATCAAGATGTTGAGGGGACACAACGGACCCCTCAGCAAGCTGGCCGTTCAACGACCGTTTCATCTTCTCTCCTGGTGGCGACGTCCTCACGGGTGGTGTTGAGGCTTTACCAGCAGGAGCCTTCTTCTTCAACGTTTTCTGTGGTTCACTCCGGGCAGGCGGAGGCTTAGCTGAAGCTTTAACCTGCCTGGGAACAGATGCAGCAGCAGAAACAGCAGCAGGAGCAGAAGCATGTGCAGGCTGGGCAGATGTAGACGGCAAGGCAGCAACTGGGTCCGAAGGACCCAAAAGACTCTGCAGAGATGGATGTTGCAGGGTCAACAAAGTAATAAGCTTGCCCACCGTCCTCATCAAAGACCTGAGCTCAGCGCGTAAATCCGCCAAATCAGCAGACTCACTAACTGGGCCAGGCATTGGCGCACTGCACACCTGCGCAAAAGAACGTGTCATTGCCGGTGCCGATAGTTTGGCTTTCTTTCGGGCCTCCGAGTAGGAGTAGGGACATGTAAAGATAGGTCAAATTGAGTTTAACTCAAATGAACTTTGGGAAAAGGCCTTTGTATTAAAATATTGACTATGGATTGAATATTTACAGGAGTACTTCGTGAAATGACTCATGTTAAAGCTTAGTAGAGAGGCTTGTGTAATGAATAAATCATTACTATTAAATGTAACAAGCTTTAACTGAAGACTGCAGTGTTATACACCACAACTAGCTTGGGGGGGGGCTGGAGAAACGGAGTTTCAAACTCATTGACGAAGGAATTGGCCTTTCTTTGTAAACTACGATGCTATGCATCGCGACTATTAAAGGAAGGGGGGGGGGGGAGGGCGGGACGTAGTGTATAGCACAGTATTTAATTATTGCACTTTTAATAGTAGGAACAGATCATTTTTGTATTTGGATTGTTGGTAGTCACGGTCGAGTTTTCAGTTTACTATTTACAACAAATAAAATTCACGTTCGTTTAAATCGTTGCTGAAGGAAGGCTAAGCAGAGGTAGCGATCCGGGGCAAAAGTTTAAACTCAAAAGGTTAAATAAACTAGCTCAGTAAAAAGGCTATATAAAAATAAGTTAAGTTTTTGTTTCAGCAGAGAATGGCGACAGAGAAAAGTCGGACATTTTCATGGCATTTGTGATCATTCAAACAGAATAAAAAATATCGTGTTAAGTCTATCCACATGTATTTGAGGTTAAGTATGTGAAGTCGTCACTTGTGTGCTCCACAATGGCAGCCATCAATTTCATGTCTATATGTTAACCCTACCAAGATAACCCTTTAACTACTAATAGGCTTTTCCATAATTGTATATAGTATTAAGTTGCATCATATGACTTCCTGTTACAATTGTGTTTAAAGAGAAGTAAACAGGAAGGTCGCAGTCTTATCAGCTGTAGCCTACACTCTGGTAGTCCGTGAGTTATTACCATTGGTGCCCACTCTGGGCTTAGGTGTGTCCCCGCCAAGAACATCACAGTTGGCGACGAATCCGGTACCTTTGGTAATCTTTAAAAACTGATCTTTAAACTGATAGGTATTCAACCACATCTTTGCTCCATATTTGTGGTAAGTTGCAAATTTTTTTCATTTTGGCAATGAAAATTAGTGCTCTGAATTCCTATCACAGTTTAAACTTTTTCAAACAGTGTTATTTTGTCGTGGTAGTGGTGTGTGGTACGAAATGATAATAGTTAAAATTAGTACCTTAACAACTAGAACCGAAGTGAGCAATTGGATTTATTATGGTTAATTTTACCTTGGCAGTGTTTTGAGCAACGCACTGGCGTGTCCACACAGGCAGTATTATAAACCTGAAGGTTCGATAAATGCGCTGCTAAATTAACCCTTGTAAATTCGATTGTGCCATTGCCCATATTCGGGCTAGTGTGTGCCGGTGTACAATTTAACACCATAGGTTTATGCTCAAACTTAGTGAAATCTGGTCTGTACTGAGGCTTAGGCCAGAAGTGTTGTTTTGTAAAACATTGCAAATGGTGAACGTAAAACTTTTTTTCAAAGCCTAGTCCATTTAAATTTAACTTGTAGGCAGTTAATTTATACAAGTAGGTAGGCTACAGTCAAGCTTGATTTATTTCTGTGTTTAAATAAGTGACCGGTAGTCTTGAGTGCTCCAGTTTAATCCTTGCATGTTAAACAGGATTGTAATTAAATTTAATTTAATTTAATTTAATTTTGTTAGGCTTATGCCAAAGACAGGTTTCGGTAGCAAACCACCTGTAGCTGCAAAAATTAGCAGTGAAAGTGAAACTGAAAATAATTCAGTAGTGAACACTAGCGTTAGTGAAGCTAATTCGAATTTAATTTTAAATTTTGAATCTAGTAATAGTGAAGACGACGTCAACATGGGTTCGTCTAAAACCACTGGTTTATTTTCGGAATTCGATTGCGAGTCAGACACATGGGAGAAATTCGTTACTATTTTCCAGCCGAATTCGTTACTATTTTTTAGCTAAAGAAATACCAGCAACCAAGCAAGTTAATTTTCTAATGGCATCTGTAGGCCAGAAAATGTTTGAAAGAATTCTGCATATTGTCTGACCTGATTTGCCCGACTCATTAACATTTGATGAGCTCGTTAAAAAAGTTGTAGACGACATTGAGCCAGTGCCCTCCGTGGTATCGGAGCGTGTAAATTCTTTAGAAGATCGCAAAAATCAGATGAGAGTATCGGCAAATATTTAGCTGCATTAAAGCTAATGACGAAGTATTGTGACTTCGCTAAAATTAAGGATATTAACAGCGAAATGATTAGGGATCGCCTAATTGGGGGGATCCAATCAGAAGTCATTCAACGCGAGTTGTTGAAGCAGACTCTGGATTTAAAGGCTATTACATCCTTAGCTTTATCCTTAGAATCTGCTGAAACAGACCAAAGCGTTTTGAGAAGCCATTCTAGAGCTGTTAACTATGTAGCTAAAAAATCGAGCAAAACATCTAGTAGGCCTAAATCCACTAAGGATTTCATTTGCTATTGTTGAGGCAAAAACGGCCACGTGAAAACACGTTGTAAATATCGAGACTATACATGTGGCCGATGCCACATTGTCGGCCATTTAAAAGCTGTGAGCCGAAAAGCAAAGAACTTCAAAATCACTCGACCACCCTAAAAGCAAGTTCTAGCACAAAATTTAAGGCTAGGCCGAACACAAAACAAAAGTATAGCTACAAAAATCGCGTCAACAAACTCGAACGCGATAGCGAAAGTGATAGTGAAGAAGGCCAGGATGTTGAAGCCGAAACTGGTTCCGGGTCTGATAACGATTCAGACAACGATTATCTTGTACTGAAAAATAATACTCTTGGACTGAGTCAGGCTGCGGACCAGATATCAATTCCCCTACAAACCAATAAGATAATAGTAGTAGTTAATTCTATGAAAATCCATAAATGGAAATTGCCAGTCTGCCTAAATGGTGTCAAGCTAGAAATGGAACTTGTTTCCAGGGCAGATGCACCCATTATTCCTATTGAGTGGCATCAAAAATATTTTGCGGACTGTCCTTTAAAACTCAGTCCATACTCGATACACTCACACTGACGGAATTGAGAACACGATTTACACTGTAAGTCTGAAGGTTGAAGTGTAAGGTAAAATCGAACATTTGGATGCTTTAGTTTCTAAATTATATAAACCTGCATTAATGGGAAAGGATTGGCTTTCTATTTTTCGATCCTTTTTACGACCTACAAACAAAAGTAAAACCTAAGAAAAGTGTTAAGAAAATCAAAACTAGCATTACGCCAGTTGACACTTCCGAAATAGTGAAGGGTTTCCCGGAGCTATTTTCTGAAGGCATGGGTAAGTTTAAGAATTTTAAAGCCAGAATTCATTTAAAACCTGATGCCAAGCGTGTGTACTGTCGTGTAAGAGCAGTTCCGTTAGCACTCAAAGAAAAGGTTAACCAAGTAATTCGTAGATTGGCTGGCCTTGGAATTCTAGAGCCTGTGGAAACTTCTCAGTGGTCTACGCTGATCGTCATAGTTCACAAAGCGGATGGCCAAATCCGTGTAATTGGTGATAATAAAACCACCGTGAACTCTCAACTCGAAATCGACCACTGTCCAGTTCCCACGGTCGCAGAATTATTCAGTGAATTAGCAGGCAGTGAAACTTTTTCCCTTATCGATCTTAAGGATGCATTTCACAAATTGAACTCGACAAAGAGTCACAAGAAGCTTTGACAATAAATACACCCCTGTGTTTGTTAGATGGCTTCGCGTACCCCTAGGCCTAGCGTCCAGCCCTGGACTTTTCGAGAAGGTAATGACTCAAGTCACCAGTAAAATCCCCAAATATCCCCCGTTTTACAATGACATCCTGGTGAGCGGGAAGGGGGGAGGCATGACGAAACGATAAGTAAACTGTTAAATGCTTTACAAGATGCAGGAGCCAAACTTAAGATCGAGAAGTGCAAACTGTCGCGGCCTGAATTAATATATTTAGGCCACATGATAAATACAGAAGGCCTGCATACACTCCCTGAGGTTATCGAAGCAGTCACAAATGCTCCTAACCCAACATGTATTCAAGAGCTACAGAGCTTTCTGGGTTTTGTAAACCATTATTCAAAATATCTACCAAATCTCGCTCATATTCTGTCACCAGTAACACGTTTGTTAAGCCCAAATGTGAAGTGGGTTTGCGGGGCAAAATGCGACCGAGCCGTGAGTGAAGTAAAAGAATTATTTCTTAAATCAGAAGTTCTGGTTCATTACGATCCGAAATTAAAGCTCAAACTCGTTTGTGACGGCTCACCTTACGGAGTCGGCGCATGCCTTATGCATGTCATGAAAAACGGTGAATCACGGCCAATAGATTTCGCTTCACGTAAGCTCACTCAAGCAGAAAGGGGCTACTCGCATTTTGATCGGGAAGCTCTCAGTGTGGCTTGGGGAGTGAAACGGTTTCATGAATACGTTTATGGTCAGCGATTCTTACTGCAGTCTGATCAGAAGGCTTTAGTTTGGATTTTTGGCCCTAAAAAAGGAATACCGCAGATGGCAGCCGCCAAAGTTCAGCGTTGGGCAATGATGCTTAAAGTTTATGATTACGAATTCGAACACATTCCCAGTAAACTTAACTTGATGGCAGACGCGTTATCGCGCCTTCCCCTCCCAAATACCGAGGAATTCGAGAAAGCATAAGAGCAGTACAATATTCTTGCTTTAGAAACTATTTCTAATCTTCCAGTTTAAAATGAGACACTCATTCTTGAAAGTAATCGTGATAAAATTCTTTCAAACGTTTATCGTTATGTGAACCATGGATGGCCTGACAAATGCGAAATTCCCGATCTGTTACCGTACTTCACACGTCGTGCTGAAATCTCAGTCGAAAACGAAACCTTATTTTGGGGGTATAGAGTCCTGGTGCCGATGGCCTTGCGGAGACAAATCTTGAAAGATCTACACAGTGCTCACTTAGGCATATTTAAATTGAAAAGTTTAGCTAGATAAAAAGTCTGGTGGCCTAAGGTTGACTCTGACATTGAAAATAAAGTCAAATCATGTCAAAATTGTCAAGAGTATAAAGATACTCAAACGTCAGGTCCAAAGCATACGTGGGAATATCCACTAAAACCAAATAATCGCTTACACACTGATTTTCTCGGGCCGATAGACAATTACATTTTTTGCATTCTTGTTGACGTACATTCAGAAATTCCTTTTGTGCATAAAATGAAGTCAACAACGTCCGCGCGTGTCATTGACGTTTTAAACAATCATATAGCTTTATATGGTTTAATGGACAGCTTAGTTACGGACAATGCTGCCCAATTTATGTCCTCAGAATTCCAAAATTGGTTAAAATCCAATGTAATTAGGCACATGACCGGACCAAGTTTTGCGCCTTGGACCAACGGTTTGGCTGAGGTATACGTCGTAATTTCAAGAGAGTCTACAAGGCCGCGCGGCGACAGGGGTCTACTATTCAAGAGAGTATAAATTCTTACTTGTTATCAGCACGAATGACTATCTCCGCTACCACGCAAGCAACACCCGGAAAATTATATTTTAACCGAGAATTAAAGTCTCAGCTGGATTTATCGTTCCCTGACCCTATTGCAGCCGTTCGCAGTAAACAATTAAAACAAGTACAGAGCACCCACCATCGTGAGTTGAAAACGTATCAAATAGGTGAAAAGGTTTGGTATCGTGACTTTAGTACGACTACTGACAGGCTATGGTCAGTTGGTATTGTTAACCAAATATGTAGTAATCAATCCTATACTATCGTTGATACTAACGGTAATACGATTCACAAACATCGCGAACAGCTAAGGTTGCATACCGCTGAAAAAGAATATCCAGAACAGACACGAAATGCACTTGTTTCGATGGCGAAAAGCAGTAATTCCTCACATGCATAATAATGAGGAAATCACTCAATTTTCAAACGCATGTCTTTTGGCAGCAAGAAACGTAAAAAGCCATGTTCTGCTGACGTAGTTCCTGAGCGTCGATCTCTCGGCCAATCCAGAAAGTCAATTTCTGTAACTGAGGGCTCGAATCCACCAATCCAACAGCTTGAAAAATCACCTGAGAATTTGCCACGCAAGTCACCAGGTGGCAGGAAATCTCCAGCGAAATTACCCCACACACACGAAGTGGATGAGTCTGCTAACGTAAATAACCAATCACCTTTGGCTACAACCAGCGCCCCTCTTGAAGGAAATTCGAAGTCAGAAAGGCCACAATCTCCATCGATTATTACAATCATCACCATCCGCTAAGCAATCACAACCGAAGCCAGGTCATGCTAACAAAAAAGCGAAACCGAATCCCAATAAACGTAAAGTTGTGCTATCACCAACACAGGTTGATATTGCTGCTCAACTTCAAAATGCTCATCGTTCAAAGAGACTGCGTAGAGCTCCAGACAAGCTCAATTTGTAGTTTTTTCGCAAAATTACCAGTTGGCTACAACTTCTCCATGTTTTTGTTGTTGTAATCCGTTGCATATGAATTAAATAATAGTTCTTTTTAAACTGTAGCGAGTAACGCTAAAACGTTTTGTCCCCTAGTTATTCGTGCAGAGAATCGGTTCTGTTTATTTTAAAAATGTCTACCTTTAAAATTATGTAAAAATGTAAGTGTATAATGTTGTTCGTGCAAAAAATTGATTTCACGATTTTATCCTTTTTTGTATCTTTTTGTCTTTTCATGTGCATAAATTCTTCACTCATCGGAAAAAAAAATTGTTTGGAGCCACAATTTCCACTCCGGTGAAGCCTAACCAAAAGCAGCATGGCAACGGTCTCTCGAATGCCAGATGTTCGTCCACAGCAACGCTTTAGCGTTTCAGCTGCAGAAATGGTTGCTGCAAGAAGAAAATTAACCAAAAAAAGGCTACGTAAATTGAAACAACAACACTGAAAAATTTTAATTGTATTCATTGTAAAATTGCTCCTGAAATCAAAACAGAAATTTAAAACTGGCAAGTTTTCAGCCAGTTTAGTAATGTTTAATTTTTTGCTTAACCATGTACATCTTCAGTTCTTTATTTTGTAAAAACAGCTTTGAAAAATAGTGTTTAGTTTTTCCTCGAAAGCGAAAAATTATGTATCTTTCTTTAAAAATAGGTAGTGCACTAAAAAAATACATCTTGGGGGCTATTCAAAACCCACGTGGCCGTTTTTTAAGTCATTTTTAATCCCCCCCCTCCCCCCTGTGTGGTCATCTGTGGTCAGGCCTTGGACCCCCCCCCC
>JAHWFP010260299.1:7778-24499 GCA_023313725.1 Lithobius niger
AGTCCGACCTAAGATCAAATCTTCAAATCTGTAGATCCTTAGTATCTTGGGAAGCACCCGAAAAATACGTCGTCTAAATGCAGATTTAGTGTTTAGATTAAGTTCATAATAATAAACACGGGAAAAAAGCTGGTTTTTAGAAAGGGACCGTGAACCCTGACGTTATGGCGATGGGGGCCTAGAATGCCGACTATGGCTCCACCTCCATAATTCCCTCAAAGCTAAGGTTAGGTTAAGTTTAAAACTAAAATTTCGAATGGGGTTTCCAAAATTAAATTTTCTAAACTAATACTAGTCTAATACGAACCAACTACCTTTGCCCGGCATGGCAACATTCGGACGAGACATCTCCTATACCGACTGGCGTAGTCACCTCTGGCTTTGAGGATGAGCGTGTGCTAACGATGCAGCTAAGTGTAATTTCGTGAGCAACAATCCTCCCGAAATCGTTCTGTCCAAACATATCCATGAGTGGTCAGTAAATGAAAATAAATGCTTAGTATTGAGAGACACAGGTTCTACTCATGATGTAATTGACCGAAAACTTGTACGTCCGGATCAATTCACGGGTGAATAAACCCATTGTTCAAACGCTCTTACGGAGCAAACCACCGCTCATGCCATTGCCATGATCGAAGTTCAAACCCCGTATGGGCCTTTAAAAACAGAGGCTCTGGTCTCAGACCACATGGGAAATCACTTCCAAATGCTTTTGGGTGTTCCCTCCCAGACTATTCTGGAGGAAAAAGGTTTGAAATCGTTACCCCAGTATTGTTAACACTTTAACTCGTTCACAAACTCGTATGGACCAACAACTCCCAATAGTGAAACCAAATTATCGTGAGATCGATTCCGCTAGTGAAATTGACTCAGACAGCTAATCTGTGCAACGTGTAGTCCCTCCCCCGGAAACTACACAATGTTTTGTTAGTCCTAAACCCGAGAGTTTAGACGAAGCCATACTTGGCCCTCAAACCGATCAGTTCTCTGATCATCAACAAAACCGAATTTGCTAAGTTGCAATTAAATTGCCCAACTTTACAAACTTGCTGGAAGACTGCCGAGATTCCCATCGAGCAGCAAGATGAGAACAAACAGTTCTTCATCGAAAAAGGGTTGCTTTATCGTAGACCTTTTCGACCTTTAGGTAAGCCGGTAATCAAGAACCAGTTAGTGCTTCCTAAAGAGTGTAGAAGTTTTGTGTTCGACACTGCGCATGCTAATGCATGGGCTGGGCATCTAGGCCGGTCCAAAACGAAGGACAGAGTACTATCCAACTTCTATTGGCCCCACTGTTTCACAGACATTGAAACTTACGTCTTAACTTCTTTGACTTGCCAAAAAAATGGCAAAACAGGGCAAAAGTTTGTTGCTCCCATGGTGCTAGTGCCCATGGACGGTGAGCCCTTCAATAGATACATTGTTGATATTGTTGGTCCCATCAGGCCTACTAGTAAGGCTGGTTATAAGTATATATTATCATTGCTTGACCCCGCAACAAAATTCCCTGAAGCTGTTCCCCTCAAAGAGGCTAACAGTCAGAGTGTGGTTGATGCACTCCTGGTAACTTTTTCCCGATTAGGGTACCCGAGCGAACTCCAGTCTGACCTGGGCTCATGCTTCATATCCGAACTCACAACTTTATTTCTCGAAAAGTGCGGAATTAAGTGTGTGAACTCTAGTGTGAATCATCCACAGAGTAACAGCATGGAACGCTTCCACCGTACGCTCAAGGCAGTGCTGTGAGCTGTTTGTCATGAGCATCCCCACGGTTGGGAACGATGCCTTCCAGGCGCCATGTTTGTCTTGAAGACTGCTCCAGATGAGAGCACAGACTTCACTCCAGCTAAGTTAGTCTACGGACGTAACCTCAAAGGCCCACTGGAGCTTGTAAAGAGCCAATGGATCGAGCTGGACGTTCATCCATCCGTCCTGGAGTACATCTTAGACTTGCTTCAAAGATTCAAGTACTCACGGGAACTCTCACTTGAGAATATTGTAAAAAGTCAAGTAAAAAAACAAATCTTACTATGATATCAAGGCAGTTGAACGGAAGTTCAAAGTTGGTGATAAAGTCTTAGTGCTATAGCCAGCTAGAGCCAATAAATTAGAGATTTATTGGGATGGCCCTTGCAAAGTTTTGAAACGGTTATCTGATACCAACTATCTCATTAAAAAGTCGTTTGGTTTGCAAAAAGAAACCGTGTATCATGTAAACCTTTTGAAACTCTATCTGCCTAGGCAAGGTGCCAGTAATTTCACTCTCTCTGACGAACATGATTTATATCACAAGGACCATGTCTGGACAGGCCAGCCTGGTGATGGTCATCTCACTTCTAAAGAAGCCATGTCTCTCTTTAAGAAGATCGGCGATTTAACTGAATCACAGAAGATTGATCTACTAAATGTCTTTGACAAAGTAGATGGAGTTTTTTCAACTCTGCCAGGTCAAACTGACCTTGTTGTACCCGACGATGAACTTGTTGACTCTCAAGTCAAATCTTGCAAGTATTATCGCCACGCGAAATACGAGGGGATCTAATTGTTACAGAGATACAGCGTATGCTCAATCTCGGTCTTATTGTTGAAACTGACTCTCCCCACGGCTCTCCAATGATAATTGTTCAGAAGGAGGATGCCAGGCCTCGCCCTGTAGCTCACTACCGCGAGCTCAACAATAACACAGTCACAAAAGACTATCCCATTCCTAACATTGAGGAGTGTATTGAAAGGGCCGCAAAGTGGAAATTTATTTCTATCTTTTATTTGAATCGTGGATTTTGGCAGGTGCGTTTGACGCCCCAAGCTTCCTTGGCTGCCACTATCACTATTCCCATAGGGAAATTTGCTCCCCTGATGATGAATATGGGAATGAAGAACGCCCCATTTTGCTTCCAAAAGCTAATGGATAATGTCACTCGTGGCATGGAGGAGTATGTCACCCCTTATCAGGATGACACTGCTGTTGCAGGTATGCAGAATATGCCAGACTGCTAGAACGAGGTTCGCGGGAAATTTCAGATAACTGTGGAAATTCACTAAAAAATGGCTTGTCTACATAGTGAAAGGCTGTAGAAATTTGAAAAATCTGTAAGAAAATTTGGAAATTTTGTCCAGTAAGAATTTTATGCACCCCTGTGCTGTTGGTGCTGAAACATGGCCACAGCATCTCGATGATGTCTTGAATTTTCTCACTGCTGTCCAGAAAGCCTGGCTTACTGTGAACGCAAAAAAGTCGCAGGTTGCTTGCAGGAAAGCCACCTTTTTAGGTCACAAGGTTGGTAATGGATCTTACACACCCTCTGAGGTTAAGGTCCTCGCCGTGCAAAAATTCGCACGCCCCCAAACCAAGAAAGATGTCCGTTCCTTTCTAGGCCTCGTTGGTTACTATCAAAGATATATTAACCGTTATTCTGAAATCTGTGCTTGTCTTACAGACTCCTTGAAAAAGAAAGCACCAGATCCCGTAGTGTGGGACGAGTCCAAACAAAAAGCGTTTGACTCTTTGAAAACTGCCTTAGTGACGTTTCCTGTCCTGAGAGCTCCTGACTTCAGTCAAACTTTTATTTTACAGTGTGACTGTTTCGAACGTGGCATGGGCTATGTATTGTCCCAAGTGTTGGATGAAGACGAACACCCTTGTTTGAACGTTTCGCGCAAACTTATAGGTAGGGAGCAGAATTATGGCACGACTGAAAAAGACTGCGTGTTTGATCTGGTCTGTTGCTAAGTTACGGCCTTACATTTATGGGACAAAATTTATCATCGAATCATAACCCGTTACATTGGCTCAAGCAAATATCTGGCAAGAATCCCAGATTGCTTAGGTGGAGCCTTACCCTACAAGATTACGACTATATAGTTCGTTATAAACCTGGAAAGAAACATGTCGATGCCGACACACTCAGCCGGTATTTTGTTTAAACGGTAAAATGGTTCGAACATTTTGTTTTCAGTACAAATTGACTGAAAATTAATTTGTGTCTATTTTGACATTTTGGTCTGTTGGAAGCTCATCCTTAAGCAACTTCCAGTTAAACCCTGTTTTGGACTTCACACCTAAATTTTAAGTGCCAATGCTTGCTTTTTTTGTCATTATCAACGCCTTCCTGTGTGGAAGGATAATTACAAAGATTGTACGACAAGTTATTAATATTCATTAGGAGTATTCTACGGGAATTGTAATCTGTCCCCGCTTAGTTCCTCTTTAAGTTTTATACGAAATGGTTTTCTTTATAAAAAAAAAAACTTTCAGTCTACCCCTGGGAGATGAAGGATAGCCCTGTTTTAAAAGGTTGTTGCGTTTTTATCCACAAACCTCCCAGTGATGTATTTTTATGTATAAGTAGTTTGGTAACCTTAAACCATTCTAGTGGGAATAGTTTAACAGTAAATAGAGCTGGTCGTTTACGGCGCACCTCCAATTTATTCAATTCAATTTTCTAACAACTAACGCAGTCTAGGTTAATTGAAATGCGGCGGAGGGTTCCTACCGCAGTCATTCCAGATAAAAAAAAAAATGACTAGACTTTAGCAGAGGCAGAATCCGTATGGGACGTATTACCAAAGCAATAGACGGCCTGATTTACTTGTTATAACGAAACAACAAAATTAACTTTGTATTTTTAGTGTGTTTCTTGATATTAATGTTTTTTGCCCCACTCTCTGGATACTTGTACGATTTTCCTGCACAGAAGCAGCGCGGACAGTATTTTGTTAGTGGTTGCAAAAACAGTGTTCTTAATTTTTGTATTTTAACTTTGCTTTAAAATTAATTGAGCCACAGAAACGTTAGTCCCCCCAAAATATAAAACGGCGATTTTAATTTTTGGCAAAACCAGTGTTCCTTTTAACTATGTAGATCCTGGGACAGGACTAAGTATCTCAATGGGAGATGTATTTCTCAACCGGATGCAGTTATACAGTGTATTTTTGCAATTTAGATTATGGTGCTTGGCAGTTCAAGTTTTTGCATATCTTGTGTGCACTAACCCATTCGGTTCTAGCTTCTATTATGAAGTTCACCAAGAACCCCAAATAGAATCTCCTTGGTGGGGAGCTGTAAAGAAGGCCTGTTCTTCACTAGATTTGAGAGGAAACCTCAACTCAAAACCATCAAAAACCTGACGGTAAAATTTCGTTTACGGCAACGAACAATTTTTTTTATTTGCGCTCCAGCGCTAAAAAGACCTCGGTCTTTGGATCACCATAACCAAATGATTGACCAAATCGTTTCAACTTGGAAGCCCTTAAAAGCCACGAACTTTATCTGTATTCCCCCGGAAACAGATCCCGAAAATTCGATCTACAACCAGAACTACACCATTTTGAAAAACCTCCAAAACCGAAGCCGCAACTCCCGTAACTCACGAGACGCCATTTTTCGCAACTTGTAAAAATTGTATTTATCTTTTATTTTTCACTTAGGCATAAAGCCAAAGACATTAGCTTAGTGTTTGATAGGAGGGGCTTCCTCTACGAAGGTACTTAACCTCAAATTTGATGTACATACATACTTTGTTTGATATTTCTTAAGTTTATTTACGGTGACGATCTTGAATACTTTTGAGAAATTTCCAACTACCAAAACCAATTATCTGCGGCTGCAAATAATTATTGAAACTATTTAAATAAGTTTTAACAGCTTGCTGGTGCCTTTAAATTTTGCTTTTATAAAATATTTAACGTAATCTTTTGCCACCACCACTACAGGAGCTTAGACAACATCTTAACTTACGAATTTTCCCGGACACGTCTTTTCTATTTTTACTTAGTTGTCCCTAGCAAACCGACCTGGCTATCGATTTCCCAAAGTAAAACCTGGCTTACCAATGCTAAAAACCGAATTTATTGAGATCTTTCCTTCAATAGTCGCGATGCATAACATCGTGGTTCAATAAGAAAACAATCCATAATAAATATAGGCCTTTTTCACGTTCCAAACAATGAGTATAACTCAATTGGCCTCTCTCTATCGCTCAGTTCCATAGTTGTTCCTTCAAACGGCGCCAAGCAAAAAGCCTTTGCTCTGCCGACTTTTCTATTGTTCTCCATGCCCTCCACCAACCAGACCCCCGTAGCTCTCCTGCCCGTCCGCGCAAACTTCTGGTCCGTAGCATAAAAAGCCCCCGCTCCCCTCACTCGTTAGCACACGCCCAGCAGATCTCAAAGCCAAAGGTGACTACGCCAGTCGGTATAGGAGGTGTCCCGTCCGAATGTTGCCATGCCGGGCAAAGGTAGTGGATTGTAAGTAGACTAGTATTAACTTAGAAAATTTAACTTTTGGAAACCCCATTCAAAATTATAGTTCTAAACTTAATGACTAACCTTAGCTTTGAGAATTTATGGAGGTGATGCCATTATCAGCATTCATGGTCCCCCACCCCCATAACGTCAGGGTTCACGGTCCCTTTCTAAAAACCAACTTTTTTTCCTGTGTTTCTTGTATGAACTTACTCAAACACTAAATAGATCACTTAAACCAATTAGGTTTGCAGAAGCAGAGACTTCGATGGCTAGTTGCCCAAACTCATGTAAGCGTTTTCGTTGATTGGGAGAGTTTTTGTAACGTAAAAGTAACAAAATCTAAATGGCAGATTTGATTCTAAAGTCGCACGTAGAAAACATAGTCTGGTAGTATTTCGTGTCATTCCCGTGGTTTACACTTAATAACAGGTTCTTGCGAGTTCCTGGCAGAACTTTTTCTCTTCGAAATTGTTGTTCTTTGCACATAACATGTATAGGTTGAAACTGAATTTAATTGTGATTTCTCGCTGAATTTTAAATGTAAAATTCGTGTTGCTTTTATTTAAAGTCGTTTTTCTTGTGATACTAGTTGAAATGTAAATACTTACTTTTTATATTTGCCTGTCATTTAATAAACCAAGAGTTTGTGAAACGTCAGTTGTTTACTAGTACGATAAATTGCTAGACTTAATTAAGAAAATCACTTATTACTTAAAGTCAGAACTGCAATTAACCACCCACCTGGTGGCAACGAATACCATCTTTAAAGTTGACTAGTTAGCCTACGGTTAGGACCAATGACTCTGTTACCCATACTGGGCCAGTAGTACATGTATGCTGTTTCCTGGAAAGTAAAAACCGCCACCGTAACTAGTAATTTAAAGGTCAAAACCATCTTGATGTCGGCGAGGCTACAAGCACCTCTACAGTCGTAGCTTCGGCCGCTACACAGTTTACAGTTAAAGCTTGTTGAATTTAATAGTAATGCTTTATGCATTACCCAAACCCAAGTACTAAGCTTTAACCAGAGCCTATTCACGATGCAATCATGTAAATATTTATTCAATAGTCAATCTTTTAAAGTAAAGGCCTTTTCCCAAAGTTCACTTGAGTAAAACTCAAATTGGCCTATCTTTACATGTCCTTACTCCTTCAAACGGCTCTGCACCAAGTCCCTTTGCCAAACCGACTTTTTCTCCCACTTTCCATTGTTCTCCTGGCCCTCAGCCAATCAGACCCCCGCAGCTCTCCTCGGCGTCCACGCTTTGGTCGCGAGAATCCGCTGCTCTAACATAAAAAGGCCCCCCAACCCTCAATCCTCAGCACAGCTCACAGATCTCTCAAGCTAGAAGGGTCACGCCAGTCGGGAGTGGAGACGTCACGTCCGTAGGATGCCATGCCGGGCAAAATGGTAGTGGTTCGTATGTTAGTAGTTTAGCTTTTGAAAGTTTGATTTAGGATCCCCTTATTCTAAATTCATAGTTTAAAACTTAACTTTACCTTCTAGCTTAAGAGTAAATTATGGAGGTGACGCCATAATCGGGATATTTTGTCCCCCACCCCCATAACGTCAGAGTGGTTGTCTTACTGAAAACCAACTTTTTCTAGTTTAAACTTGAATGGATTTTTAATTTAAACTGATGGTTTGATCTTTATGGAAGTCAAAGGAAAAAGACTGATGCCTAAGTATAAAATTGCCGGGCTTTTTATTTCTTAGAACAGTTTCTGCGGGAACTAAGGGATGTTGATCTTTTGTACTTGGAAAACTTAGAAACATAACTGTGGACGGTTGATCGTGTATGAAACATACTGTCAGATAGACTGTAATCAGTTGCGGCTGTCCGGTCTTGCGGGTGTCTCCGGGAGCACTCAGTATTACTTTTTCTAATGTGAAAATGTGAACTTTATTCCAAACACAAGTGTTGTTGGTCTGAATTTGTGAATTACTAAAGCTGTAAATTCAACTTGTTGCTTTTAAATAACTTGTATTCAAAAGTGTTCTTTCATCCTCTGTTGTTAAAATAAAACCAGGAGTTTTAAGCTTCAGTTCGTTAACTAACTTGATTAATTGTTTAAGTGTAAAATAACTAGGTAGCCCATTTGTAGTTTTAGCTATTATAAACAGTTAAATTCCACCGTTGGTGGCAGTGATTACCAACAGTATTAAGGTTAAGCCCCTTTAATTAGGACCCAACGCTCCATCCCCCATGCTGGGACTGTAGCCCGAAACTGTGCTTATGCCGTAAAAGTCGTCGTAAACACCGTAGAACCTTAGACTGAACTCCATGTACACCACGGAAACCGGGGGGCGTTACAAGCACCTACGCCATCGTTGCGTCCGCCGTTACAAGAGGAACGTGGTGGTCTCCTTGGAGAGGATCATAGATCAGTTCGCAGGATGGAACAGATTGATGCGCATCACAGACTAACAGCCGGAGAAGCACATGATAGCAACGTAGACCAGGCGACATGAACGGCCACTAAATTGTCGCAGCCTGGGTGGATTGGGGATGGACTCACGCGTTCGGTGCACTGTTTGTTGATGTGGTTGACTGAAGATGTTCTCTCCGTGAATCTTAGTTGAGTAAGTCATGGTCCCAGGGACCGGTCAATGAGTTCAGTTCTGTTGCGAGGGGTAGTGTGCTTGATCCCAAGAATAGCACCGGGATAGAAAACGGAACACCTCGCGGCTGGAAGAAAGGTCGCAGAAAGCCGTAGTGGTTTATTGCGGAAAGATGCGAAATTCTAGTGCTACTCCCTTGGCGCGACGGCGACATGGAGAGCAGGGAAGAGACCGAGTGGCACAAAAGTACTGGCACAAAAGTAGGGGCGTCGTCATACTGCCAGACCGAATAAAAGGACAAAGTCTGGCAGGATGGAGAGGCTGCAGAACGAGTCCAGGCTTGTTCAAGAGGACATGGATTGTTGGTGGAATCATGAACAGTTGACAGTTCTGATCAAGCCGCAACAGGCGGTGTGACGGATGATTCATACGATCGGAGAAATCGTGCTTGCGTGGCAAAGCCGGAGGTGCTATGTCCCTATCGGTCAGAGAGTCAGAGAAGACTCCGTGTGAAAGGCTGAACTTGGGAGAAGCTGTGACAACGGATAACGATTCAACCAGAGCACTTGGAACGGTTGAAGAATCGTCCGAAACTGAAGGTTCCTTCAGTGAGTTGACCGATGTAATGTCTGAACTAGGCACAGGATCGATTGAGACTAATTGAGGCGGAGGAACGGAAGAATGTTAAGGCAGTGTCATTGATGCGGAAGCAGTACGCAAAGATCCTTGGAAGAATGCTGGTTGTTGTGGTGGCGTGAAATACTGAGCAGCTGCTGCCGAAGGATCATCATATGGTGAAGGTAGCGGAGAAGACGCAGACTTGTAGATGGCCCGTACAACCTTCACGGCAGGAGAGTCAGATTGAGCAGGCGGATCAAGCGATGAGCGAGATCGGACTGGTGGACTATGAAGACGCCTTGTCCAAGAGTGGCTACAGTAATAAAGACGCAATGGTGGAGTTGACGGAAGTGGAGAAACCCATGGCAGCCGATGACGCCGAAGGCGATAGTTCATTTTAAGACGCCGGTAACGGGATCGGAAAGCATCCAGTGTCCGAGGTAGTGACGAGTTGCGATTGTAAATCCAAATTTACGTCCATAGCACAGATTACGGAAGATTGAAGATGCGGGTTGTCGTCACGGAATCGTTTTAACTCAGTTGCAAACGGTTCACACCACGACAAGACAAAACGAATGTTGAAACCGAGGTTTTCTAAGTCCTTGGCTGAAAAGTCCAATCCCCTAGTAAGTGCAGCATGAAGTGTGGAGGCCAGCGGGAATGGCGATGACACTGAGGATGGGAGCGTAGGAAAGGTTCCGAGCCCGGTCATTGCTGTTGGAAGAGGTGATTGTGCTGAGGATGCACCTGTAAAAGTCGATGTAGTAGTCATCAAAGACACGGATCGTGACACTGGAGGTGTGGGCACAGAACTAAGCACTTTTGTTGACAGAACATGGCGAAAACGAGTGGGAGCCAAAGAATGACGGACATTCTAATTTTCACACCGGATCGGAACGGCAAAATCGATCGGGTTGGTCAAACGCCAGAAGTCCCGGGAATTGCAACAGGAATTGAAGGAGACACATTGGAGAGAGAACTGTCGGTCGGTGTCGATGTGCATGATCGAGGTTTAGCAGACTTCGGCTTTGTTGAGGCAGGAGCCACGGAGACCTTATCTAGTGGGGCTTGTGAACCACGAAGTTGTTTTAGACGATCTGCTCGCCTACGTGAACTGCGCTGGTGTCGTCGGATTTCGGCCCAGTCCTTTGAAGAAATAGAAATACAGACACGGCAAAGCAGATCCAGTCCATTGCATTTGCGGTGATGCTGGCAACAGGAATGCGGATCAAAATGTTACCTGTTGCCGGTGGCGAATCCTGGGCGGGACAGAGTCCTCAGTCGAAAAGTCGGAAGACATCGTTGCAGCACAATGACGACAGGTAAAACCGTTGCAGTTCAAATCTCGCGCCGTGACCGCGGGAGCCAGCTGGTGGTGGAGGAACGAAGCCAGGGAAGGGCTTTAAGAAAGAGGAGCAGAGATGGATTGCTGGTGTGAGGAGGCGGCCGCCTCTAGTGATGGATCGGGAAAGCCGCATGGATTGACACGGCGCAGGTGATGTTGAGTAACTACTTGTATACTTGAAAGCCCTGGTCGAAACGGAGGATCGGAGACCGGTTGCTTGCATTTGAAGGTAGGTGCAGGATCGAAGAAACATCATGGTGTTAGACTTGGATGTGAAAATGCCAATTAAGGGGAACAAAGACGAGTCAGGCGAAGTCGGTAAGACGGCTAGTTGAGCAGGAGGATCGAAGGTCGAAAGTGAAGGCGGAGTCAGATGGCATTGTTTGAAGGGGTCGAGCGGCCTTATGACCGATGTTGACTATGACGATAGTAAGCAATACGAAGTCTTGATGACGGTGAGACAGAACGATCCATAGGAACGGGACCGGGTGCAACAACCCTCTCGAATGTTACTCCAATAGCAGTCGCCACTTGGCCAGTAAGCCATAGAAAGTACACGCCATTTCACAATTTTTACTCGCTACAAGCCAAAATACATTTTTCATGAAGCTTGGATTCTTCGATTTATGCATTTATGAAATTGTACAATTTTTTCAACCCAGCATTAATGCAGAAAAAGCTGCTATATAGCCCTTATAAATTTGAGCACAACGCCACAAACCGTTCATCTCTAACTTATATGGTTCCCGAGATATCCCTCTTGAGTGGCGTATTCTATTGCTAGTCGTCGTTTTGACGAGTAAGGCTAAATTCCAAGTCGCCAACTATTGATTTCTATTCGCCAAATGGCGAGTGGCGACCGACATTGGAGAGGGTTGGGGTGCAATATGGAAGGTATACTGTAATCAGTACTTTGGTTTGTAGAAATTTTGAAGAGTCAGTTAAGCAAAGTCAAGAGTGTGGCATGGCTCCAACTGGCCAGCCGATGTCCTGCCTTCTGGCTGTCATCAGAACCCGCAATACGTCTGCTTGCAGGGGATCGAGTGTATGGTGAACTTGAGGAAGGATCCGGAGGACCGGGGAACCGCTCGCTGTCGAAGAATAGTGATTGCGGGGTTGAAGGATCATAGAATTCAGGAGACAAGTCTGTAGTGCAGGAACGGAAGGGAGATGAATTTGTTGAAGCTTGTGAAGATTGAAGGTCTAGAGACCTCTAATCCCGCTAATACGCACAGGAACGATGCATTGTGGCGAGGGTGGAATAAGTGACAAAGTTGCCAGGCGAAGCATCGCTGTCCGAGAAGGGAGAAATAGGTTCCGTGCAGCATAGTGTTGAAGAGGGCAGAGGAACCGGCACTGGAGCCGGAGGCAATAGATCGTGAAACTCGTATGACAGCAATTAATGGGATCAGGAGGATCGCAAAAACGCCTATGGAAGGTCGGGAACGGTACCGGCAAACGGAGGCCTGCAGGTGGCGAGTACCGGGGCGGCGGACTAGGTATCGACCCAAGGGGAACGGCAGACACGGGTAATGGCAGGATCGGACGTCGGCCTGGCTGATGCGGACCGAACCGCCAGAAAGTGCCACACTTGGGAAATTCTTGAAATAACTTGGCGAAGATGTTGGTATCTGGGGCCAATGACCTTCCACTCATCGGCTCCTTCAACCAATATGAATCAGCCATCTTGGATCCTACTCAGCTGGTCACAACAATAGATGTTTGTGCTTCAAGTCCACGTCACGGATGAAGACAATAGTTATAAGTAGCTATAGTATTGTTGGCTTTGCGACGAGTGTTTTGTAAGCAAGATGGGATTACGGTAACTAAAGAAGCAGAACAGGGCTTCACTTCTTGTCAATTCTCCAAACCTTCAGGTCGTATATTTAACTCGAAATTGTTCCATTCTCCCATGTACCAATGTGAATATGGTATTGTGAATACACTGCTTTAAATGAAAACCGACTGTGTTATTGCTACTTAGTTTCACGTATCACCTAACGCTCACGTATTCATAACTTTCCACTGCGCCTACTCATCATGTGGTAGACAGAGCACTATGGTATGGAACTATGGCGTCACACGCAGTATTTTATTGGTGAAGTTTTCAAGAAAAGATGAAAGCGTGTAAAAAGAAATTGTGTCGACGAAACCTGCGGTGAAATTTTGGAACCAAGGCCAAAAAGGAGGTGCAAATCATCGCCGAGAGAATGGACAACAAGAAGACGCAAGAATCAAGAATACAGATAAGTATCAACTTGCTAGAGAAGAGAATATGAGTTTATAAAAGGGAATAACTCTTTAGCTGCCCAAATGAGGGAATACGTGCTTGGCTGCCACGCTACAAAAGCAGATAATAGAACAAAGTGAATTTTAGAACTTAAAAATGGCGACGTTAAAGTCAGACTCCCATTCCACTTTTAAAAGGAACTAACTATATCCAGTGGGCAGATAAAATGAAAGCTTATCTAATGCACCAAGGGCTGTGGGCTTTTGTAACAGAAGAGAGCAAGGAAAAGGACCAGAATAGAAGTTTAGTGGGGACCCAAAAAGCAATGGGGACTATGCTATTATATTTGGCAGTAGGATGCGTTACCATACCAAATACGGTAAAAAACCCCAAACAATTATGGAACTATTTAAAAACGAGAATTTTAACCTGTTAAAATTGGTTTTTACTATCATAAAAATACTTACCTTCAGTACTCACGCTAAATTCGCTTAATTTGGCTTTTCCCATGCTCAAACAAATAATTTTCTTAAATTTTTGAATTTTCCGCCTGTTGCCCGTTTTCCCCGCCAGGCGCGCTGCGCAGTATACCTGCTGCAGCTGCCTGCCTCCCGTGGGGAAAACCCCATTCGTTTTCGAACCTTCTCGTTCTTCAGCGGGGAGGCGGGCGGGTAGTACTGAAGGTAAGTATTTTTATGATAGTAAAAACCAATTTTAACAGGTTAAAATTCTCGTTTCTTACCATCTGCAAAATACTTACCTTCAGTACTCACGCTGACTTTGTCGTACCGGAGGTGGGGAAAACACAGAGAAAGACCTTACCACACGACCTAATCACCACAGGCCCACACTCACCTTAACGTTGAGTTGATTTTCTTTCCTCTCATCTCTTGTCTTGCCTGCTGACGCCTGGTTCTTCTGAGACCCAGTCCACCGCTTCTGTCTCCTGAGGTGTCTTGCCTCCGGAGCTGCTCCTTCCCTGGTTTCCACTGTGCACTTCTCGACGCCTACTGGCTCTTCTTAGCTCCAGTGACGACGTGTTGTGCTACTACTTCTGCGCCACTTTCTCCGCCTGTTTCTCGAAGATAGTGCCTGATGAAGGTATTTTTGCTTTTCCATCGGCATGCTGCCACCACCTCATCTAATGGCGTTCCTCTGCCGAAGGCCCACGAGGCTGATAGCGCTCTCAGTTCGTGTGCCCTCACCTCCTTTGGCACATCTGCGTGCTCTGGACTTAATTCATACGCTCTTTTTATGACTTGGCAGATCCAGCCGCCTAGTTTGAAAGGTGTGACTGACTTGTCCAGTATTTCACCAGTTCCTTTGTCTACGTCTAGGAAGAGAGGTTGTTTGCCTTTTCTTTGTGTTCTAGTTCTAGGGGGCAGTAGTGCGTCTGTCCTATCTAGGTAATATTTTATCGCCCTGATTGGACATTGCATCTTCTCCTCGCTCCGACCTGGTTTCCCGCGTCCTATTGCGTGAATCACCACCGGTATTGGAGCTTTATCGGGTCTCTGATTTTTTGCTCTGAACTCCGCCGTAAAAGAAAGTGAAACAGAGGACCAGTCCTTTGCAAACTGGATGTTCCCTTCTTCCCTTGAAAAAGCTGCCACCTCGCTGTCTCGCCGCCGATGCTAGAGCGACGAGGAAAACTGTCTTTTGGGTCAGAATCGTTAGTGATGCTGACGCGAGAGGTTCGTACGGTGGTTGTGCCAAACTTGTAAGCACCAGTGGCAAGCTCCAGCTCGCAAATCTTCTCTTAGTCCTTGGTCGGGCATTTTCAAAGGCCGAAATCGTTTTAGACAGGATTGGATGAGAAACCACGTCTGACCTCCCCAGGCAAGTGAGAACCGAGTTTATGGCCGACCTGTACCCTTTGATCGAGGTCGGGGATAGGCCCTTCTTGAAGAGGTCTTCGAGGAATTGTGTGATTTTGAAAACAGATGGGTTGCACGGGTCACATCCATGTTCCTTTGCCCAGGCGAACCATCTCCGCCACTGGCCCTCGTACATATTCGACGTCGATTTTCGTACGGATTGAAGGAGCCTATCTGCCACTTCCTTAGTGAAACCATCTGCCGTTAGATTCTCCTTCAGAGTAACCACCCTTGAAGATGTAGAATTTCGGGTGATGGGTGGAGTGTCGTTCCTCTGTGTTGTGAAAGAAATTTTTTTGTCAACGGCAGAGTAATTGGACCGTCTCTCTTCAGCTCCATCAGGTCCGGAAACCATGTGGCTGCCGGCCAGTATGGAGCTACTAGTATGAATGACCCTGAAACCTCCCTCATTTTGTTCATTACTTGTTGTAGCAGACAGAAGGGGGGGGAAGGCGTATGCACTCATTCCTTCCCAAGATACGGCCAGTGCATCCGTCGCCCAGGCTTGCGGATCCGGGAATGGGGAAATGTAGTTCTGTAGTTGCTTGTTGGCTTTTGTTGCAAATAAGTCCACCCATGGTTTCCCCCACCTGTCGAAAAGCGCAGCACAGATGGCCGGATCCAGTTGCCATTCTGTCGTCGGGATCTTGTTCCCCCTTGACAGTTCGTCCGCCCAGACGTTCTGCCGTCCCGGAATATGTCTCGGGATCAGGTTGATGTAGTCCTGGGCACAGATTTCCATCAGTCTGGACGTCTCCTCCATCAGGTCCTTGGAGTGTGTTCCTCCGCCGTGCTTGATGTAGGCCACCGTTGTGGTGTTGTCCGACATAACTCCCACATTTCTTCCCTGCAGCGACTCTCTCCACGCACTCACCGCCAACCTCACGGCTCTTAGTTCTAGGATGTTTATGTGAAAGGCCTGTTCTGTTGAACTCCACTTCCCTGAGATCTTGAAATCTCCTAAGTGCGCCCCCCCAACCGCTCGACGAAGCGTCCGTGAATAGGAGCGTGTCCGCGTCCTGTTCCTTCAGGTGCACGCCTGCCTGTAGGTTTTCCTTCTTCGTCCACCATCCCATGTCCGGTAAGTTTCTTAGCTGTATGATATCCAACCATGATACCCTTGGGATCCACTCGTCTTTCCTGAACCAGTGGATAGGTTTCACTCTCCACTGGCCCAGGGGGACTAACGCTGCGTTTGAGTCCAGGATACCGATGACTGAAGCCAAATCCCTCGCGGATATCTGCGTCATTTGTTGCAGTTGCGTCACCGACTTGACTGTCTTTTCTACTCTTTCTGTGGACGGTCTTACTTTGCATTCCGAAAGGTCGAACTATACGCCCAAAAAGGTGAAAACTTGAAGGGGGGTAAACCTGGATTTTTTGACGTTGATTCACAGGCCCAATCTTTCGAAAAGTCTTGTGCATCTGTCCAGCTGATACCGTAGGACTACCGTCGACAAATTCCTTATTAGCCAGTCGTCTAGGTAGGCATGTGTCTTTATGTCTTCTTGGTGGAGGACTGCCAGTACCGGTTTCATAATTCTGGTAAACACCTGTGGGGCCGTTGACAGGGGGGGGGGGATTGAGGCTTAATGGCGCGTCGACAACTTGGTCATTAGCGCCAACCTCAGTCACAGTGCAGTGGTCCGGGTTGCCACTGCACCACACATTACAGAGATGTTATTCAAACCCCTAATCTAAATCTTGTCATACATCTGTACCTCCTGCAAAAATTGAAAAACACCGGACAGGAGGACAGACTTATCGCCCAAGTGACGCGCAATGTCATGCGGAAGATGGAACCGACGACGAACACCATCAAGATGGCGACAATCAACAAGT
>JAHWFP010260299.1:27803-81131 GCA_023313725.1 Lithobius niger
TGCAAAAATTGAAAAACACCGGACAGGAGGACAGACTTATCGCCCAAGTGACGCGCAATGTCATGCGGAAGATGGAACCGACGACGAACACCATCAAGATGGCGACAATCAACAAGTAAGTGCCGGACCGTAAGTGGCCGTCGACACCAAGAACATTCAGGAGGGTCAACCCCCCGCAAAAGGAAACAGTGAGTAAGTCGGGTGTGACCAATTCGCAAACGGGCCAACACAACCTCCTCACGGCGACTGCGGCGACACGCCGAGTGCCACTCCTCGACAGTGCCTTTAATGGTCCGTAACTTATTACCGTCTTGTCTGTCCCACGAGGTTTGCCAAAAAGCGTGTAACCTCAGACGCAGAGTTGGAAAGGCATCTGAGGGAACGACAGGCCGAAGGGTAGTGTCGTAAACTGATAAGACACCCCTTCATGCTGTAACCTGAACAGGTGCCTCACTTCTTTGTGTAGAGGGACGTGGAGGTAGGCGTCCTCGAGATCCACCGCAACCGTGTATTCTCCTTCCTGTAGAGCATCCCTGATCTTCCCGATCGACTCCATCTTGAAACGTTCCTTGCGGATGTGACCGTTTAGCCGTCTCAAGTTGAAAATTAGGCGAGTGCCCCCCCCCCCCCCCTTTCTTCGGAATCACTCTTGCTGGGCTCCAGAAACCTTTCGTGTTTAATGGGGCCAACTCCAACGCTCCTTTCTTTAAAAGTATCTCTATTTCATCTTGCAATCCCGGTGCTTGTTTGTTTTGTTTCGTCCATTCGGGGGGAACTGTTGACAGTGCTGGCATTGAAGAAAAGGGGGGGTAGTATCCATTTTCCAGTGTATTCAGTATGAAGGGATCCGAGGTCACCTTCCTCCATTCTACTAGGTGTTTCGAGAGTCTTCCCCCCACCTGTCGGTGAATGGGGGAAAACTTCCCCTTCGCGTCAGTACCTATTGCCTGGTCTACGCCCTCTTCCTCGACTTTGACTCCTTCCCCGCTGTTGGACTCCGCCCCTTCCCCTGGGCTGGGCCGGGGCTGTTTCACGAAAGGGCTGTGATTCTATCTTCTTTTCACCTCTGCCGCCTCGGCCTCGTCCTTCTTGTGATCCTCCACTTGATCCTAGGAAAGGGAATGGTGGGTACCCTCGCATTATGGGTCTCGCTCTCCCTCGTAGACCCCTCGATGGTAGGTTAAATGAAGACGCCGGCTTGGTTTTCTCCTTTAACTCTGGTGCCAGGAGAAGAAGCTTGCCATCAAACACTTCAGTCGCTCCGTGGATTGGCAGTAACAGCAGCTGTCCCGCTATGTCAGTCGGAATGGAGGGGGCTGATTCCAGGAGCGCGTCCCTCTTCCGGAAAACCGTGTTTAGTAGCAACCGTGAAGACCAATTAAGGCTGTCTTGCTGGAAGGAAGACGCCCTTTTCATGATGTGAAGGCATTCACGAATTGTCTGGTTTTCCTTGAGTTCAGGTTTCTCTTCTACTAAAGATTTAATCGCCGCCACTGAAACTGAATACGCGAGTTCCGCGTGTGAATTTGCCCGTATGCTGCACCTCAGGAGCGCCTCGTCGTTATCGTGATGTTGAATTGGCGTCCGGATGAATGCTGGGGTCTTGAGTGTGGAATCCAGTTCCAGATCCATGCGCTCCGTGAAGTACTCTGCCTCAGGAAAAGTCTTGTACCTCTTTTTCGGGGGCGCCCGCCTCCCCGCGGCCGTGACGAACATCTTTGCAAACTTGGGGTCGTGGGGGGGGGAGTGGCTTCGAGATCAAGATCCGCTGTCCATCTTTCCTCGTTAAGGATTCGTTATTTAGGAGCTGTCTGAAAGCTACCGCCGACTGAGGCAGGTGTACTGGTTCTGCCCTCGCACTCCCCACGTTTGCCAGGGTCTCCATTGGCGGGTCCTCTGGGTTTACTTCTTTCGGTGTGGCTTGCTTGCAGAAAGGTGACTCTTTTAGGTACTTGAAGGTGAACCCTGCGAAGCTCTTCCAATTAATCAAGCCCGGACCTTCTTCGAAAGGGTCATCATGATCCGTCGATTCGGGATGACTTGTGTACCGCGACACTTCCTCGTTCCATCGTTGTTCTTGTCTGAACTGTTCTTCTCCGAAGGTCCTGCTTTCTCTAAAAATATCCTCCTCGTTATACTGCGCCTTCCTGTATTTAATAGGTGGATCGTGAGGGAACTGAACCCGGTTCCTTTTTTCTCCTCTGTTTTGTGTATAAACATCACAATGGTTTTTGTGTATAAACATCACAATGGTCTTCAAACTGTTCGTCATACGACTCCTCGTCCTGCGAGCCGACATCATCACCGTCACGCCGATCGCCACTGTAGCCGTCATAGGCCTCTGAATGGTCACGTTCACCAGACTCCACAGAAACACCCTGAAAAGGAGCAACTACCCTCACTGGCGATGTTTGCATGCCGAAAATTCGCTGCGAGCCCCGAAGCGGCGATGTGCAGCGACGCTGCGAACCGTGTGCCACCGGCGAACCTCCAACCCCTTGAGAACTGTGGCGCACCGCCGGCGCACTGCGCACCGCTGGCGATCCGTCCGCCTCTTGCGAACTGTGGCGAATCGCCGGCGAACTGGTCGCCCGAACGTCCGCTATGGAATGAGCGAGAGAACGCGGCCCCTGATCGCCGCTTCTCTGCGTAGCGGACAGGCCTTCTGCCCTCCCGCTAACCCTTTTCTCGGGTGCGGGCAGGGCGACCTTGCCACTGTGCGACTCTTTTTCCCGTCCGCCTGCCCCTTTCTCGGGAGCGGACGGGGATCACAATTGCTTTGAGTGCTTCCCCGCACCTTTTCCTTTCTTAGAAATCTCCACCTTGCTTACCTCTTCTTACCCAGTAAGTTTGCCGTTATTCTCGCTGCTTCTTTCTTTGTGTGAACTGCGAGACGCTTTCTGTTTACCTTCCTCCTTTTTCTCTTTTGCCGCCTTTTCCAGGATCGCCGGCGAACTCTTTGTTGTGGCTCTCGGCGAACTCTTTGTTACGTCCGATTCACCATGCACCGATAGATCGTTTTTGAGCTGCACTAACGGTCCGGGTTTCGATGACGCTTCCGTTGATTGCCGCCCCGCATTTCCCGCAATCAACGCCTGAACACTTGCGATTAATCCTGTAATTTGGCCTTGAATCTCGTTTTTCATCTCACCTAACTTTGCATCCACGTGTCCGATCACTTTAGCGCTCACGTTGCTTGTGACGTTATTTTCCAGCTTAGCCGACCTAGACTCGACTACGGACAGCGCCGTCTCCCTGGCTGCCGTCAACATCGATCCTAACGAACCCTCCGGGTAAACTGACTGCTCGTTATCATCAAAACCGTCGAAATCGGCCGTCGATTCCGATCCGACACTGGCTAGTTCTTTCATAAAAATGGGCGCCTCTGGGTCTTTGCTCATGCCTGCTAACCGATCGTCTAGGCTCGATTTCCGTAGGGCTGCCTCTTTTTCCATCTTCTTTTTGTTTTGCGCCTTTTTCTGGTCCGAGTGGCGCCAGGTATACAAAATCTTTTTGACGGTCGTCTCCTTGTGAAGTTCACAAATATCGCACAGATTATCCACGAAGTTGCACCCACGGCACCTCCTGCAGAGTGGGTGTAGATCCTTCGGTGTCTTCTGGCAAGTACACGATGGGAAAACTCCGTTCTTCAAAAGTTCATTAACATTATCCACCTCTTCATTGCCTGTTTCTATCACAAATTGATCGTTTTCCGCCATGTTTAAATGGGAATAACCACACGCTCGACCTATATCGACGCGTGCTCAAAAGCGAATGGGGTTTTCCTCACGGGAGGCAGGCAGCTGCAGCAGGTATACTGCGCAGCACGCCTGGCGGGGAACGGGCAACAGGCGGAAAATTCAAAAATTTAAGAAAATTATTTGTTTGAGCATGGGAAAAGCCAAATTAAGCGAATTTAGCGTGAGTACTGAAGGTAAGTATTTTGCAGATAGTAAGAAACAACGTTTCAACCAAACAACGTTCTACGTTGCCTTGCCTTGCACAGAAAATTTTACTCTTTGACAAAAACGCCAGACGAAACTATGGGTGCCTATGTGAATAGGTTAGAAGAATGTGCAAATGAAATGGCGGATTGTGGCATAATTTTGACTGATGTTAACATTGCCTGGTGTATCTTAAGTGGCTTGCCTAGAAATTGCGATAATTTGCTTATGGGGTTCGCAGCAATGAGAGCAAACACTATAACTTGTGCAAAAGTAAAAGAACTATTGTATTTTGAAGATTCTAGGAATGAATCGTCAAGTAACTTAACTTGACCTTTAAAATCAACAGCTTTGGCGGTTAATGCAAATAACAATTTTACACATAATGCAAATGACACAACAAACCAAAAGAAATTAGTTTGTTTTACCTGTGGAGAAAAAAATCACAAAATGACCGAATGTCCCTCACCCCCTGACCCTTCTGTTTACAGCAACCGTGGAAGAGGACGCTCTAGCAATCGGACTGGAAGAGGTTTCCGGAGAAACGGCACATCTTTTCGTGGAATACAGGGTGAAGCTAGCCAGCAACCAAAAGGACTTTTGGCGACAGCAGCAGCTGGAACGTATGCACTAATAACGAGCGTGTGCGGTTGGTCATTTTTCTCGTCATCAAACAAAGATGAATGTAAAAAACTAGAAGATATATTCGTGGTGGATTCGGGTGCATCGAACCATCTGATTTGCAAGGAAAATTGGTTGTTTAACTGTGTAAAAGTGAATGGTTCACCTATACTTTCAGCAAGCAAAGAAAGTAATTTGTTACCTCATTCAAAAGGGAATGTTGTACAACACTGGTAAAGGTAACATTGTCTTGAAAGATGTACTGTTCATTCCAGATCTCCAGGTGAACCTGTTTTCGGTAAGATCGGCAACAGCAAATGGCTGCCGTGTGATTTTTTATGAAACTTGTTTAATATACCATGGACGTAAACTACTAGCTAAAGCGTTAATGACAAATGGCCTACATGTATTATTAGGTAGCCCGATCTTACCAGACAGTCCTATCATAAATCAAGTGCTGAGACAAAATGAAAATCCTGAGAATTTTCTAAATGGCCAAACTGCTCTAATAAATAAAATAGTGCCTGCAAGTCCCACAATTCAAAATAAACTTGAATTATGGCATAGGAGATTCATGCATGTCCCTATAACCAAGTTACAAGAACTTAGCGAGTCAAGAGCTTTGAGAGACTTTAAACTTCCTGGAAGAAAAATATTAACCCACCTTGTCATGATTGCTTGCAAGCTAACCTAACTAGGAAACCGTTCCCAGCATTGCATTTTGAAAGGGAGAAAATGCAACTTGCATTAGAACACACGGATGTGCTTGCTATTCCTGTAAAGTCGTTAGGAGGAAATTCTTATGTGCTAACTTTTACAGACGACTACTCTGGTTTTGTGACTGTTTATATATTAAAGAAAAAGTCGGAAGTCCCATCCAAGGTGATAGAATTTGTGGTGATGGCCGAAAGGCAAACCGGTCAAAAAGTTAAAACTATAAAATCTGACTGTGGTACGGAGTATCTAAATGAAAGTATGTCCTCGTTTTTTAAGGTAAAGGGGATTAAACATACAACTACAAATATTTATTGTGCAGAACAAAATGGCCTTTCTGAACGACTAAATCGTACTCTTTTAAACCTAGTCAGAGCAACACTAACCAGTGCTAATCTCCTAGTGTACCTTTGGGCTGAACTAATTTCAACTGCAGCGTATGTCAGAAACAGGTGCACGAATAAATCAAATAAAGAGTTCCCCCCTTTACAACTGTGGTTAGATAGGGAACATAAACCAACCGTAAAACACATGAAAGCTATTGGATGCGTTTGTTTTGTGCACATTCCTGTTCAGAAGAGGAATAAACTTGAACCTAGAGGCCGAAAATGTGTTATGGTAGTTTACGACTTGACGTCACGAAGTTACAGATTATACGATCTTAAAGACAAGAGTGTAATCGTGTCAAGAAATGTGACATTTTAAGAATCTGAGTATAATTTTGAAAATCTATCTCAACAGAACAATAATGATTTTGACGTGCTGTGGAGCAACTTATGGGCCGAAGAGGAACCAGACGATCATCTGAAGCCTATTACAGGAATGGAAGCAACAGGTGTGGGCGTCCAAGAACAGGCTCAAGGGGCCGAGACCCTGGCTCGAGAGGCGTTGCCTCTACCAACAGGGAGTCCACAGCAGGAACCGGAACAAGTTTGTGAGCCAGTGCCGACTCCACAAACAAGCCAGGAAACTGAAAGTGGAAGCGCAAATGGAAGTAAGAACGTAACATTGCATAAATATTTTACAAGGTATCAAGCACGAAAAGAAAAAGAAATGCCAGTTTCAGGGGAAGAGAGTGATAATTCGTCCCAAACTTCCGTTTTGCCCAATAACCAAACTGAAAATGAAACTGCACTAACAGTTTTCAAGCAAGCTAGTGGTGTGATTTCAACTGGCGATTCTTTTACAAAAACACTTACTGAACTTTATGGAGAACCAGTTTCCCAGCATACTTTAATTAATACGTGCCTATTCAACTTTAGTAATGACGACTATGAACGGGCTACTTTAGCAACTATTAATACTGAACCGAAAATACCGAATACTTTTAAAGAAGCTATTAACAGTGTAGATTCTGAGAAATGGCTTGCTGCAATTCAGGTTGAATATGGAAGCCATATTGCTAATGGAACTTGGGTTTTAGAAGAGCGTCCACCAGAGTGTCCCTATTGTTAGTTGTAAGTGGGTTTTCTGTGTGAAGAGAAACGCACTTGGTGCCATAGACAGGTATAAGGCCCGCTTAGTTGCAAAAGGATTTACCCAACAATACGGCCAATCGTACTTCGAAAGTTACAGCCCGACCGCCGGCCTTGCAACAATACGACTAGCTATTGCTGTTGCGGTCCAGAACAATTGGTATTTAGACCAATATGACGTCACTGTAGCTTATTTACAAGGCCACCTCGATTGTTACGTAGGGATGCAACAACCAGAGGGCTTCATTGCTCCCGTACAAGAGACAAAGGTGTGCCGTCTAATCAGGACTATCTACTGATTGAAACAATCAGGGCTTTGTTGGTATAATCGTTTAACAGAAGTCTCACGGGATCCATCGTTGCCTATCAGACGCATGTTTTTTGGATTGTTGTTGATGGCGAACGTGGATTCGTAACTGTGTACGTCGACGATTTAATGGCCGCCGCCCTAACAATGAAGATGAGACTATTGTTAACAAAGATACTAAGTTCAGATCTAGACACTAAATATCTTGGACCATTGAAATTCTTACTTGGCATACAGTTTGAAAGAGAGCCTCAAGGGGTTTTGCATTTACATCAACGTACTTACATACAGAAAAAAAAAGAGAATTTTGTAAGACAGTCAGCACTCCTTGTTTACCAGGACAACATTTAACAAAGACGTTCAATTTAACTGTAGAAGAACAGAAAGAAATGAAGATGGTTCCTTTCCGACAATTAGTTGGTTGTCTGTCGTATCTGGCCTTAGCAACACGACCCGATATTTGCTACGCAATAAATGTCGTAGCTGCCCACTTGGCTAATCCAAGTCCAGAGCATTGGGTTGCTGTAAAAAGGATTTTGCGTTATCTACGTGGAACTATGGACTGGAAGTTAATTTTCCGGCCCAACCTAGCAAGACTCGAAGTTTTTGCGGACGCCAGCCACGCACCAAATGCTGACGATCGCAAGTCAATCACTGGCGTTATTGTGTATTACGCTGGCACCCCAATTCTATGGAGAGCCACTAAACAAAAGAGTGTCTCCTTATCTACAATGGAATCTGAATACCGTGCTTTGTGCTTAGCTGCAAGAGAAGCTTTTTGGATTCGTGCACTGCTAAAAGAACTTGGTGTTTATGGAGAAGCAACTCCACCCACTACAATTAAGACTGACTCACTCAGTGCAATCCAACACGCAAATTCTCAAATAGAAAGATCTCGCACGAAACATATTGACATTGTTTACTATTTTGTGCGACAAAAGATTAATGATGGTGACATAACTTTTGAATTTGTGCCTACAGAGCGAAATTGGGCTGATATTTGTATAAAAGCATTATCAACCCAAACTCATACTAATCTTTGTTTTGGTCTGTCTATTGCAGTTGCTAATCACAAATAATTTCCGTAGATGTCCTCTTCAAGTGGGGGCAAGTTGGTATCTGGAGCCAATGACCTTCAACTCATCGGCTCCTTCAACCAATATGAATCAGCCATCTTGGACGCTACTCAGCTGGTCACAACAATAGATGTTTGCGCTTCAAGTCCGGATGAAGACAATAGTTTTAAGTAGCTATAGTATTGTTGGCTTTGTGACGAGTGCTTTGTAAACAAGATGGTATTACGGTAACTAAAGAAGCCGAACATGGGCTTAACTTCATGTCAATCCTCCAAACCTTCAGGTTGTATATTTAACTCGAAATTGTTCCATTCTCCCATGTACCGATGTGAATATGGTATTGTGAATACACTGCTTTAAATGAAAACCGACTGTGTTGTTGCTACTTAGTTTCACGTATGACGCTAATGCTCACGTATTCATAACTTTCCACTGTGCCTACTCATCAGAAGATCATAGACGGAGGTTGCAAGGGTGGACTGATCGTCCTGACACCTTGGCATCCTCTGGACCTTGGATGATGCTGTGACGGGTGAAGCTGGATGATGCTGGATCGATGTACCTCCAAAAGAATGAGGAGAGGGGATCGATCCATCTTCATCCTCAGGACCGGCTCGTGATCCCCATTGGGTGAGAGGATCGGTTCATCCATAATCTAAGGCTGGGAGAGCTGCAATGATAACCTACTGATAGCGATTGCCTAACAAGAAAGACGATGCGCTCCGGTCCAACTCCGTTATATACGACCGAGCTACCTCCGGTCCTGCGCAATGAGTTACGAGCATGGCAGGGAAGCTGAATTTTCAAGCTAGGGTTAATAGAGCTACATGGGGGGATAACTGCTACAAATAAAAGGTAATCGATATTTTTGTGGCAATAAAATTCTTCTTAGGTGAAGGAGATTTAATGGATGAAAGATATTGTAGGAGAAGATCTTTGTTGCGGTGAAGGATATTTCCTCAGGCAAAGGATTGTCTTCTCGCAGAATGTCATTGCTCAGACTTTGAGCTTTATGGGTGGAAAGATCTTCTTTTGGGTGAAAGATCTTTTTGTTGGCGAAAGTTTTCCTTCTGGTGAATGATTGCCTTCAGGTGAAGGATCATCTCCCAGGTGAAGGTTCTTTCAAAGGCGTTGATCTCCTTAAAGTGACAGATCCCAGATAGGTGAAGGATTTTCTTGTTAGTGAAAGATATTCTCAAGGGGGAGAAGCTCGAAGGTGAGAGGTTTTCATTTAGGCGAAAGATCGTGTTGGTGACAGAGTTTTTCGCCGGTGAAGCTTTCCTTCAGATGAAAGATTTGCATACAGGCGAAGGTCTTCTTTCAGGTGAAAGGTCTTCTTGTGGGCGAGAGATATTCTTCAGGCGGAAAGATCTAACTCTTGGTGAGAGGTCGACTCGTTGGCGAAGATTTTAGGTGAAAAATCTTCTTGTAGGTAATAGATCTTCTTGAGGGTGAAAGCTTTCCTCAAGTGTTCGTTAAAACAGGTGAAAACTCTTCTTCCTGGTTCACTATTCCTTTCTGGTGAAAACTCATGTTTCAGCGTGATTTGAAACGGGGAAGCGGTGATGAGAACCGGAGGGAAGTGGACGGCAGCCTTGCACAGAAAGCAGTTGGATGGAGGTCGGCCGCGGATGGTTGCTGCGTGGTGATGGAGGTGAACCATCATGCCATGGTGGTCGAGAAGCAAGGATGGTTGGTTCTTCGGATTCCAAAGGCTGACACACGGTAAGTATGCAGGTGGTCATGGCCGAGGGCTTGTAGGGCCGTCTGAACCGTGGCTGAAGTTTCAAGTGGCGAGGATTCAAGCAGAGTTCAAGTTTCCATCAGAATGAATGATTGCGCAAGAAGACGTTGTGAATGCAGGGACGAAGTTGTAGAGAGACGTATTTTTGAAGCGAAGTCTAGAGGTATGCATCCAATTGCTGGAAATATTGTCAGAAATGGCGATCCAGTCCCGAGCGTGGGAGACATCATGAGGAGGAGATGATGGAACGGGGGGACCGACTTGCGTGAGCGGATGCAGCAACGTGGCGTATACAATGAGGATTCAGAGGAATGCCGAGGTGAAATCTTGTGCTGTCCACATGGTGTTGGTAAGCAGTGGAGAGAGGGGATGCACTGTGATGGCCGAGGCGCGGAAGGCTTGACCATGATATTTGTGTATACCAGCAAGGGCGGAGTGACGAACGACAAACGTTGTGAATGGCGGACGTGATGCTGATGAGCGTTCGTTGGCCTGAGTTTTCTTCCAAGGGACTTACGACGCTGCAGGGGTCGCCCGGGGAAAAACAGCTTGGTGTTGATGGTCTAACGGGAGTGTTCCGTCATGAAGCGTAGGAGATCTTGAAGGAATACGAGAAGGCAGTTGTTGACCGCATGGAATTGGCGAGGCCGATTGTTGAGCCGTAGCTGAAGTGAGATGGAGTACAACAACGCTGTCATGAGGCGAATGGTGCGACGAATGCGAATGCACTGTCAGTGTCGACGAACGTGAACGGCAAATGCTTGATTGAGACGAACACGAATGGCGAATCTTGAGATGAACACGAACGGCGAATGCTTGCTGGAGATGAACACGAACGGTGAATGCTTGCTTGAGACGAACACGAACGACGAATGCTTATCAGGGCAAGTGTGTTCGTGTGAAGCGGTCGATGCAGATGAACGGTGAACACTTGGGTTGAGAGGAAGAGGGCAGGACAAACGCTCGACTTGACGTGAGGCGAATGCCAGATGTCGATGTGCGTGACGAACGATGAATGCAAGACGGATGGCAAACGCTTGGCTTGGGCGGACGAGGGTATGGCGAACGCTTGTCTAGACGTGAGGCCGTGACGAGTGATGGATGCAAGACGAAAGATGAACGCATGGCTTGGACAGGGCGAACGTGATAAACGATGAGTGCAAGGCGAACGATGAATGCTTGCGAATGTTGTGGTCGTGATGGACTTTTGATGCAAGACGTACGGCGAATGCTTGGGCGGACAAGAGCAGGGCGAACGCTTGTCTTGACAGGTTGTTGATTTGGGCGAATAAGTGCGAACAGCGAATGCTTCTAAGGCAAATGTTGGATCCAGAGCGAAGTTAGCGACGGTTGCTTGAGGAAAAGAGATCTACTTTTATAGGACGGTTGTGCACTGGCCGGATCTAGAGAGCGGAAAACCTCAAGACCGATAAGGAGCATTCCGGAACTGAATGCAGTCAAATTTACAGGTAGTAGAAATTTTCGTAAAAGGCAAGTAGAAATATTGTTATAAGCATTGTTAGTATTGTCGGCATTGTCTCTCATTGCACGGCCAAAGTTCGGATGACAATGTGTATACTGACGTGTGTGCCTAGACACACACTAGTGTATCATTGTAAATCTAATCAACTTTGCCAAAGAAATTGTATTCACGTCCAATTCATGAAAATAAACAAACTGTAAAAACAAAGCAAAACAAACAAAGCCAAAAACTGGTAAAGAGGCCACCAAGTTGAGTGGTTCGGCCGTTCAAAGGAGTAATATCAACACACCAAAACAAACTAAAAATACAACAAATTGCAACAAAATTAAAACCAAACCAAAAACCTATAAAGAGGTGACTAAGTTGCGAATGGTTTGGCCTCTAGGAAAAAGGTAGTAGCAAAGTGTTGAAAACCAATTTCTTGTTGACGTGGCACTTTATTACACATCTGCACGGTAGTGGAGTTGAGTTTAATACACAATTTAAAAAAAGGGAGTGATATCATATCAAAAACCAAACCTGATAAAAGGGGCCGCCAAGTTCAGAATGGTTCAGCCCTTCAAAGGAGTGACATCAACACACCAAAATATTCGCCCACTTAATAGCACCAAATAAGAGGTCCTTCGAAAATGATCCACATGTGTACGAACCATACACAAGCTGCTGAAGAGAGTTCGGCACCTTCAATGCACAGAAATCTTAACAGAAAGTTCCAAAAGGGTCTGATGAGAGAAACGATGTCACGTTTCAACGCGACTGATGGCTCCATCCAGAATCAGTCGTTAATCGTCCCTATGCGCATGCCGATTTTGGCCGTAATCCGAGCACTTTTCAAACTGTGCCTAGCGCATGCTCACAATTCCGTAAAAATCAACCTCCTTTGCGAGCTGCTGTGATGGTTCGATCCCACAATACCTCAGTTGCGTCTTCAAGGTGATGTCACTTCAATTGAACGGACACGTTTTGAACAAAAGGTGGAAAAAGTAAGTTTACATATAGGAACATCTGCTACGTAATAAATGTGGACAAGCAAGGACTAAAGTAGTTGTTTGGACTCTTAACTCACGCTTTGCCTTTGGATTGCTGTATTATAGCTCTATCGAGTGTTTTGTGCATCGGCGGTACCAAACTGTGCGCTGTAGCGGACTTTTCTTGCACATGTGTAGTGTTTTGGAAGAAGCTGTTTTACTTTGAATGTTAAATGAAAATTGAAGATTCTACCAGAGAACTTGTTCTCGCAGGAGAATCTAAGTTCTCAGAGTAGAATCCGATGAAACTGTTACTATTTGGGATCCTTCCCTGACCTGAGGCACTTTGTAAACTATTGTTTTGTGTCATTTCCGTTTGGAAATGTATGCAAATTTGCGCCACTTCCGCCCCTACTTCCCCTCCGTTCTGTCCACTCTACTAGCCTCCACTCTTTTCGCACGCAGCATGCGCGGCAAGAGTCCGTAGCAGGAAGGCGGGAGGGTACTCAACATAACAGTTTCGTCGAATTCTAATCTGAGAACTTAGATTCTCCTGCGAGAACAAGTTCTCTGGTAGAATCTTCAATTCTCATTCGTAGCAGCCTTCCTCAACTGTGTCACTATTTGTGATAGATTCAAAAACGTGCCAGTTCTACGACACGGAATCTTAACCCACCAAACTTTGCAGGCGGTGCGCACGGGTCCGTCGACGTCCACTGCACCGATACACCGGCCCCAGAAACCTGCGGCCGTCCTGTTTGCACAAGGGTCCACCAGGAGACCCTCTTGGTTTGGCAACACCACTGCCCAGCTCCACGCATCGCTTGCAGCAGACTGAACTATGGAGCCGGCTCCCAAGCCAGTCTCACGATCACTGCCCACCAGACTGCATTGTCCGGGGACTTGCGTACACACTCGTCCAGGAGAGGGCCCGTGAGAACCAGCTATGAGCACTTCTCGGTCCATGACACCCCGAAGACGGCTATCAACCCTACACCGGGTCACCTGCCCCACGACCTGAACTGTTGCAGCTGTGCCGTTGCCTTGGAGCCAAACAAATCCTGTTAGGCACCCCTGCCCGGGCGAAGACGCCCCGACCAACTCTGATGATAGTCGTAGAGTCGAACTCCAAACTCGTCCCTGCACTGGCGAGGTAACCCGTAGTCATGCCGACGCCTGGACTGTACATTGCCCCCAGAACACATCCCATATGCGCCTGTCAGTACCAGAACCAGCATACCGAAGCTGCGGAACTCATTCCGCCGTACGCTGATTGATGCACACCCCAGACGCCATATCGTTCGGAACCGCCTGCCCGCGCACCCTGCAGACGCACTTGGAACCATACTGCATTCAGTATTACTAACCATGCCCTCACATCGACCTGTAAGGCTGTCTCCCTCGCCTCCAAGCGAAGTACCTGCCCACAATTAGACGCAGTGGCGGACAGCGGCACTGCTGGGGCCCACGGGTGCCACTTACCCGAACCCATCGATCACCCAGCCTTTGCCACCACCAAAGCCGACTACGCCTCAACCTGTTCAACCGATTCCGTCCCCTGGAACCACCCAACCAGGTTGGCCTGTGTCCAAGATGCTAACCCAGCTCATAACAGTCAGCATTGACACTTTCGTTTCACTCATGCATAGTACGGTACCTCCCACACCTTGTTGCAGCCACTACGACCTCAGAAACACCTGCACCTGCTACTTCGGTGAAGCAATATCGAACCGGTCCACAGCACATACTTTACATCACAATAGCAACGGCAGCATACTCCTCAAAATTAAAAAAAAAAAAAAATTAAATTAAAATTGTTATGCCCATCGACATATACATCTCGCAACGTTGCACCCGCCATTCTCCCATCAGATCTGTACAGCGGATTTTTATAAATCCGACGTCCGAGGTGAAATAATTCTGTCAGTCATTTGCCCTGATTACAAAAACGATCGAAAATTAATTCCCGCTCAGCCTGCATTCACCACCCTGCCGGCGGTCCAATAAAACCAACAAAAAAAATTTAAATTTAATCCGGGCCAATCGTTCACACTGGATGTCCGTCCAATGCCACCGTCCCATGTACAATAACATGAAAATTCCAGGATACTTGGTTAATTTTTGTTTTTATTGCCTATTGAAAAATACATTACCCAATTATTAGCATTCTCCTTCTCCTAATGCTGTTTCAACTAGAGATAAAACAAGTTCTTCCGGTCCGCTTAGCTATAGCGCAGATCCACTGCACAGCCCCCATTGCATATATAGTCGAAGCGGAGCGACAGAACTCACCTTTTCGACACCTCTACCCTGCCCAAATGGCCATGAGAGCGGAGGAGGGCGGGAAGCCGGGTAATGTATTTTTCAATAGGCAATAGAAACAAAAATTACCCAGGTACTGGAATTTTGATGTTTCTACTTGTTGTGAAAATTACATTACCCAATTATTAGCATTCTCACAGACTTCGTCAAGGCGGCAGGTGCCATTTGATCGGAGTCCCCTTAGCTAGCGGCCGGCCCCTGTAACGCAAGGTTAGTTTACAGTGCATCCAAGAGTCAGAGTACTCTGTGGCGGCTATAAACGGCCCAACACGGTTCAAACCGTCGGCATGGTGAAACATGTCCCGGAGGTAGTGGGACGTAAAGACAGTAGGATGGCGCCAAGAGGCGGATTCCATAATGTCGGTAATGGAAATATTGCTAAATTGTCCCCAGGACGTGGAGATGGCACGAAGCTCATGTGCCGTGACCTTGATATTTTTCGCGATGCAATTGATGTCCATGGCTTCGTAGGCTTGTAGGACGACTGTCTTGGTCCACGAAGCAACCATCCGTGCAGAAGTGGTCCCAGTCTTGCTGCTGTACGGGAGAAAGAGTGGGGTACGACCTTGGCGGATAGCAGAGGGTGCCTTTAGATAGAAGCGGATGGCCCGTACAGGACATAAGGTTCGTTCTTGGTCATCCCCAAGGATGTTGGATAGGGACGGGATGATGAACGGATGTGAGCGTTCAGTTGGTTTCTGGGTTTTTGCTCGGAAAGAAGCAGCAGGCGTAAGCGTGACGCCACGAAAGTCAGATAAAAAGAAGCAGTCACGTTCTCTTGCGGATAGGGCTTGAAGTTCACTACAACGAAGACAGGCGGCGAGAGCCACGAGGAAAACAATTTTCCTACTAAGATGGCTGAGGCGCGCAAAAGCCAATGGCCATATGGGGAAAGCCATCAAGGCTGTAACGACGACGGATAGATCCCAGTCTGGAAATCGCTTGGGGGTCCAAGGGCGATCTAATTGAAAAGAGTGGATAAGCGAGGAGATCCGATAATCCGTAAGGAGAGCAGTATTCCCGGCCACTTTGAAGACAGCATTCAGTGCTGAACGGTATACCAGGATGGTGGATCTGCGTAAACCCTCCTTAAATAAGGAGGTTAGGAACCGGAGGAGGTCGTGCAGAGGCGCATGGAGTGGATCGACTTGCTGTGAGATACACCAAGGAAGCCATTTTTTCCAGTGGCTGTCGTAGACCTTCGTAGTGGAGGATAGCACGGCTCTGGAGGCAATGCGGGAGGCCTCGTCTTCAAGAATGCCTGTTGAGCGGAGCAGTCGGACGATAGTAGCCACCCGTGAAGCTGAAGCGAGGACAGGTTCGGATGGAGCAACCGTTCCTGGCCTTGCAAGAGAAGAACCCGCCGTGGTGGTAACTGGCACAGGGAGGCAATGAGGAGGGATAGGAGCAGAGGGAACCAAGCTGCGGATGGCCAGTTTGGTGCTATCAGCAGAAATCGTCCAGAGCAGTCGGCAATTTTGCGGAGGACTAGCGGCAGAAGGCGAGGTGGCGGGAAGGTGTAAGCATGGAGGTGGTTCCAATCCAAAGTGCGGGCGTCCACTGCCCAAGCTCGGGGATCCGGTACGGGACTGATGAACAGGGGAAGTTTGTTGTTGAACCTCGTGGCAAATAAATCTATCATTGGTCGATGCCACAAGTAGAAGAGTATGAAGTAATACCAGCACCGGAAGAGTTTTTGATAAAAATATAGCCTATAAAAGTGCACATGTAAAACAATAAAACACGACGTTTCGGGGATAATTTGCACCCCGTTATCAAGCGTGGATATCCGCTCAAAGGCTTCGTACACAAATAAAAGAACACAAAATCATGCTGTGGCTGACACATCTTAAAAAATAAAAATTTTAAAAAAGTTTAAAAACCAAGAACCTATGTATTGCTGGCCGAAACAGCGAATACAGTAGGGAAACCAGCAAGACGACCTCTTCCCTGCGAGTGCAGGTAAGAAGTGAAGAGGTCGTCTTGCTGGTCTTCCTACTGTATTCGCTGTTTCGGCCAGCAATACATAGGTTCTTGGTTTTTAAACTTTTTTAAAATTTTTATTTTTTAAGATGTGTCTGCCATAACATGATTTTGTGTTCTTTTATTTGTGTACGAGGCCTTTGAGCGGATATCCACGCTTGATAACGGGGTGCAAATTATCCCCGAAACGTCGTGTTTTATTGTTTTACATGTGCACGTTTATAGGCTATATTTTTATCAAAAACAAGTGGAAGAGAGCGTGGCATACGGAAGGATGGAGTGCCCATTCGCTGATCGGAGGCTTCTTGCGAGAGAGAGAGAGTCGGCAATAACATTCAGGGATCCAGGGATGTGGAGCGGCAGGAGTCGAATGTGGGAGAGGATGCAGAAGCGGAAAATTTCGGACGTGATATGGTTGAGAGAGTGGGAACGAGTCCCACCGCCTTTGTGGAGGTAGGCTACTGCTGTCGTATTGTCGATGTGGATTTGGACAGTTTTGGAGGACAGGAAGCTTTGAAATTGGTGAAGGCCTTGAAGGACCGCGCGAAGTTCTAGGAGGTTGATATGCTCGTTGGTATCCGCAGGCCACAGACCGGAGGCCGTGAGGTTGCCGATGTGTGCTCCCCATCCTAGCTGAGAGGCATCCGTGAATAGGTGAAGATCAGGGAGCGGCTCGTGAAGAGGAACGGACGCAGTTAAGTTCATGACGTCCATCCACCAAAGGAAGGTCGCCGTTGGGAAAGACGAGTCTCGAATTTGAGGGGGCATCTTGAGAGCAAGGCTGGAGTCCCCCCCCCCCCAAGTGCGTCAGACGATAGTGATGGAGGGGGTGAGCCATCCACCTGCCATAGGGAACCAGATCCGCAAAAGAGTCGATCGTCCCTATGGCGGAAGCAAGATCCTGGAAAGTGTGTTGGGACCGTCGCAGGAACTGTCGATAGGTTAGCAGATGGGATTGGATCCGTCCAGAGACGGGGCGACCGTCCCTCGGGTGAGGTCGCAGGATACTCCGAGGAAGATGAAGTGTTGAGGTGGTAAAAGACAGGACTTTGGGAGATTGATACCGAAGCCCAGACGGTGAAAAAGTAACACGACGGTGTGTAGGTGTTCCAGCAGGCCGGAAGGGGATTGATGAGATAGAAAACAGTCATCGAGGAAGGCGTGAAAGCGGATTCCCTGCTGGAGGAGATGTGCCAACACCGGACGGAGGACACAAGTGAAGATCCTTGGGGCCGCGTTGAGTCCGAATGGTAGACAGAGGTATTCGTAAACAGTGTTGTCGAGGACGAAACGAAAGAGGTGGCGGACAGTTGCATGTAGGGGAATGCGTAGGTAGGTGTCAGCTAGGTCTAGTGACACCGTCCAATCGTGAGGACGAAGGGATTCGCGGATAGAGGACACGGTCTCCATCTGGAAATGCGGATTGTCTATGAATTGGTTGAGGGGTTTGAGATTGAATATTAGCAGAGTTCCACCGTTCTTTTTGTTGCACAAAAAAATGTTGCTGTAAAAGCCCGGTGAAAACGGGGGAGGGACTACGCGGATAGCGTCGTTTTGAAGAAGGGATAGTATTTCTAAACGCAAAGGGTTCGAAGGAGGAGACTGACGATCCCACGGCGGATCGCCTGTTGGGGGAGGAACAAAGAATTTTGGTTTGAAGCCGTCGGTCACGATCGCACGAAGCACGGGGACGATGTAGTGCATGCCAAGCTTTGGCATAGAACCGAAGACGACCCCCTAGAGCTTGTGGGGGAGGATGAGTGTCAATAGGATCTAGGGGTGAGACGTTTAGAGTGTCGTCCGGAATCGGAGATGAACGGCCCAGGGTACGTCCTCGTCCGCGGCCCTGGGGTTTGTATGGAAAGGGCGAAGCGGATCGAGGAGCAGGAGGAGGTGGACGATCAGCAGTCTTGACATCATGAGACGGTCCCAGTGGAGCGTCCGTTTCGGGATGAACGGAGGAGGGACGCTTAGAGCTTCTAGACTTAGCGAAGCACGGCTTTCTTGATATGTCTAAGTGTGGCGCCACCTTTGGGATGAGGCCCCGGAAGAGACAGTCGGTCTCATGGATCGATTGATTGGGGAGGAGATGGAGGGTGGATGCATGGAGGTTGGGAGCAGTGTTCAAGGCAACTTCCCGAAGTAGTAAGGTAGAATTGAAAAGGGCCCTGGTGAACCAGTTCAGTGCATGGTAGGTGGCAAAGCATCCTTTGCGAAAGACTTGATTAATGAGGAAAGTGAGCTGACAGGTATCCTCAGGCGGATCAGAATAGAGCCGTTCGCACATTGCGTTGGTGGCTGTGTAGAGAACGTCGGCCTGGGAAGCGGCGCAAAGACCGAGGCGGAGGATACGATCATTATCCCGCAGAACAAAAAATGGAACTGAAGCTCGTCGAGAGAGGTAAACGGAAGACCCGAAATCTAACTTCGTATCCGCTGTTAAAAACTCGGACTGAGGATAGGTATCAAAGTTGCGAGGATTGCCGGTGCCATCCCCAATGGGACGAAAGAAGTAATTTTCTCGGCCCAGACCCGGTGGAGGATGGTCCCTGTCCAATTCCAGAGGGTACCCATTACCTAAAAGATCCCCTGTTCCGAAGAAGGGTAGTGAGTAACATTGTGGATTGTCCAAGAAGAGGCAGTTGAAGGGACGGTTGGTCGCGGAGGCCGAAACCATAACCCGTGGCCAATCCCCTATTTTTGACTGTATCCGGGGCAGATGCGGAAGGTTTATACAAAAAGCAATCGGGGATAATTTCCACCACTGTCCGCAGCAAGTCAGGTAGCGGGATCTCGATCGTTGGGAAACGGCGGCTCGGGTAGGCCGAAATCCGAAGGGTCCGGCGAGTAATACGGATCCTGATCGTCCGGCGGGGAGGACGGAGGCGGAGGTGGAGGGGGCGGCGGATGAGGCGGCGGATCAGCAGAGGATGGGCCGGCGGATTCCCGTGAACACTGACGTTTGGGGAGTGAAGCCAACCAAGCCGAGGTGTAGTCAGGCTCTTTCCATTTGAAAGTCCGCAGTGAAGCATCCATGAGGGAATGGACTTGCGAAGGGGTAAACGGATCCTCAGTCCGTCTGGAGATATGAGAGGACCGAGAAGAGAGGTCCAGTGGTAGAGCGGATGCGGACGAGGCGTGTTTAGCCGCCGCCTTCCGTGCCATGATTTGCAGTTTTAAGCGTGCCTAACGCTCCTTAGGGCGAGCAAGTTCGGAGGATAAGGATCGCAGGTCCGAAGCTGGTGGTGGTTGTCCGCACGGGATAGGGGATGTAGCGGTCGTATTACAGTGCGGAGGAAAGGATTCCGACAAAAGCGGATTAGGAGGCGGAGGCTCCAACATATCCTGTCCCGTAGTGATTTCGAGGACCTTAGCGTTCTCGAAGGATGGAGGAACAGGCGAAGCGGATGAACGAGGAAGGGGGGATTCCCTCGGCGTCTCCTTTGCTCGTGGCATCCTCTAGGCAGATGCGGAGGATACGGATAGCTGGTGCTGGAGCGGACGGGGTAAGCACAGCGTCTTTCCGGAAGCGAACAGCGTGGTCGCTAGAGAAGAAAAGGTGAGCTCTGTCGCTCCGCTTCGACTATATATGCAATGGGGGCTGTGCAGTAGTTAAGCGGACCGTAAGAACTTGTTTTATCTCTAGTTGAAACAGCATTAGGAGAAGGAGAATGCTAATAATTGTGTAATGTATTTTTTACAGCAAGTAGAAAAATAATTTCTGAAACCAATCGGCTCACGGTCACATCAGGTGCCCTAAATCCGGGCCGCCATTTCTCTCCTGATCACACTGCCGACTTTCCGGCCACTCGACACCTCCCACAACTGCCAGTCCGCATTTTTATTTGATAGCAATGTCAGCCACAAATTTCGAATTCCGCCGTGGCCCAGTTTCCGACCGCGACCACGAATTTCACCCAACCGATCGACGGGCTCATAATCCCAAATTTAATATTTTTCACAACGTATCACTCTGCCTACGACACACCTCGCTCGTAAGGCCTACTGCTTACTTCGTCTCTCGGACGGCATTCACGGCTCGGACCTCTGCACGGCCCCTCGTCCTCAAGACGGAATTCGTTCTCATAATACTTTCACAATCTCCTCGTGCAACGCATTTCACCGTCGCCTACGCCCAAGTCAGCACCAGAAGAACTCGTGTTCAAGGCCCACTCCGATGCGCTTAACAGCCGACCACTCCGTGGCCCGACTGGCTAACCTAAGTTTCCACTCACCAGTCGAACCTCCGACATCGTTCACGGCCAACTTTACAACGAGTCTAGCACAACCGCTACTCCATAAGCCTATTCCCCTGCACGGCCCTCAGCCGGCTTCTAGTGCCCGCCTCACTTTTTCACCAAGTGGTATTCATTATTATAATAATAATCTTGCACGTGGTTTCGTCTCACAACAGAGTTCGTGGAATTTTCGCTCACTCTACCAACGTGTCTGCAGTAGTAGGCTTATTACCATTCGTACGCCCCCTGGCCATGTGATAAATAACGGCTTCCCACGTTATTTTTCCACTATCCTACAATAATCGCACACACCAACCTTTTAATCGACCAACTACATTGTACTCACCACGTCGGCCGAAGCTATCTACACGAGCTGCCATTTTGTCTCGCTCATCTTCAACATTGTCGGCCGCCATGCGCTTCCCAACGGGCGTCGCTTTCCCGCCTCTTTACGAAACCATCCACGAGACGCAGCATTCATCCTTGCTTGTAGTTGTTCACTATTTCGTTCCACCTGAAGTTGTCGTCGTTCGCCATTTTCTTTCTCAATAACAACCGCGTCGCCAATCACACAACCGTTCACGCCATCAGCAAGAAACGAGTGGAGGCTAGTAGAGTGGGCAGAACGGAGGTGAAGTAGGTGCGGAAGTGACGCAAATTTGCATGCAAAACAACAGGTTACAAAGCGCCGCAGGGCAGGGAAGGATCCCAAATAGTAACACAGTTGAGGAAGGATGCTACGAATGAGAACTTGAACATTGCTACCGAAAATAGCAATCTTCTAGTTTTCATTTAACCTTCGAACTATTAAGCGTGCGATTAACTTGGCGAATGTTTTGGTGTCTCTCTCCTTTGAAGGGCTGATCCATTCAGAACTTGGCGGCCCCTTTTACCAGTTTTGGTTTTTGATATGATAAACTATAGAGGGATGCATGCTCTAAACAACTAAAAGTAATTCAAAGGCTTTAAATTGAACTTCCTTGAGCTACAAAGAGAATTATTTAGTGAACAATCACCACATGCATTGGAGGCAGAACTTGCAGTTACGAGGTTTTGCGTTTCAAATTGCTGGGCAATCATTTACAAAGTTTCAACACGTGACCATTTCAGAGCCTTCTCATTGGTTAACTGATACAAGGTTTTGCAAGTACACGGAAGACACCTAGACCCCCAGATGCAGGAATATTTTCAGCCAGTCTGCGACGAGCTTTTTGCAAACTAAATATGGTCTCGGGAAGAGGGAGGTGTCTGCGAGTGGCAGGAAGAGCGTGAAGATGGAATTTTGCATTGTGCAAAATTTTGAGTTATGCCCATTTGGGTCCATGAACGAGTTTCTTGCGAGAACTTATTTTCTAGACCTTTGTAGGTTGTTTTTGCTAAACAACTTGAGAACGACCAAACCTATCGTCATGACAATAGCACCATTCAAAAGCTCTCGAAAAAACAGTTAAAATGGTGTATTTGAACGTCAAAATCGGTCTGACAAAAAGAAGTACCGTAGCGGTTTTTACTCTGAAAGCTCATATCGAAAAATATCAGTCCTGAATTTAACGCACAATTTCAGATTGTGCGTTAAATTCAGGACTGACATATTTTCACAAAAAGAAGACGAAAGAAAAAAGGGCAAGATAAATCGTACTGCAACACTACCAGCCGTACTGCGACGTAGCATCCTAGAGCCACATTTTGCCATGATAAAACAAAAATCATGAAAAATGCAGTTACGTGGTTTTGCAGTTACACCAACGATATACCTCATCATAATAATTGAACAATGTTATTTTTGATACTCTTCCAGCACTAATGCATGCAAAAGTCATGGTTTATAGTGATCAACCTGATAGAAAATTCTATTTCTAAGGGCTCTTGGACAGGGTTATGAAGATGTTTCACTGTATAATATACAGGGTGATCCAACTAAAGTGTTACGAGCCAATATCCTGTGAATGGCTAATGAGAGTAGAATAATGATAGAAATGCAATGATGGGCCGTGATGGGGGACATTTACACGAGGAAAAAGGACTGACCTTGGATTAATATTTGAAGGTCATCCTCATGCTATCTTTCAAACGAGATGCGATACGGCAAAAAAGTAAATTAGAAAGTTGGACGCACGGACACAATATGACCAACAACCAAAAAACATTCAAAATCGGATAATAAATAAATAATCACGATGATGTTTAAAAGCTAACTCTGAACATGCTGGCTGCACTGTAGTGAAGCCAACTTTTTTACTACAGTGTAACCAGCATGTTCAGAGTTAGTTTTAAACATCATCATGACTATTTTATTTATTATCCGATTTTGAATCTTTTTTTTTTTGTTGGTCATATTGTGTCCTTGCGTCCAACTGTCTAATTTACTTTTTGTCGCATAGTATCTCGTTTGGAAGATGGCACGAGGATGACCTTGAAATATTAATTCAAGGTCATTCCTTTTTTCTCGTGTAAACGTCCCCCATCACGCCCATCATTGCATTTCTATCATTATTATACCCTCATTAGCCATTCTCAGGATATCGGCTCGTAACAGTTTAGTTGGATCACCCTGTATACAGGGTATTCCAAAAGTCAGGGGTCACCTAGGTCATATACCCGGGTGATGTACCGGGTGTTTATGCTGATATACCTGGGATTTTTATCTTTGTTCATCATAAGAAACGATGATGGTATGCCATCAGCATGAACGAAGATAAAAATTTATGGTATATCGCCATGAACACCCGGTATACCATCTGGGTATACGACTTTTGGGACACCCTGTATATACAGTTATGCTATTTGTATAAGTTACACTATAACTATGTGGTTTATGTGGTTACCTATATTGAACGAAGTGGGATACTCCTTTGCTGTCGGCACCTTTCATCCATCCCTGTTTGCATAAACTTAATTCCTAATATAGGCAATGTTACGTCATGCACCACCCCGACCTCTCTTCGCCCTCGATTCTATCTCACCACTTTTGTCGCTGTTCGCTTGGGTTGTGTTATGGTTGTGTTGCCAATGAGGAATGGGCTAGGATGATTTTCGTCTAAATGCACTTACTTTGTCTGCAATACGGCGCAGCATTGTTTGTTGGAGGGCTACCTTACTGAAAGTTTGGTCGATATTGTTCGGGTTTACATCTTATGATTCAATTGTGAAGAATGGCAGTAGAATTGGGCCTAAATGCGGCGGTCAGCCGGGCCGGTGAATACCCTTGATTCGCTTGTTTTCAAGGACAAGCGTTCGTTATTTGTATACGAGTTATACATAACTATATGGTTTATGCGTTGAGACGAGGGACAAACGACGGCTGGAAAGTTGTAAGAGTTTCTGAAGTTTCACGATGTTTCATAAGGTGTTACAGTAAAACCTCTTTAATAAGAACTTTAAAGGGACGGCTAAAAATGTTCTTATTAACTGTAGTTCTTATTAACCGGACGAGAGAAATTGGACTGCAACTTAAAAAAAAAATGAAGCATACCGGTATATGGTATTTTCTTTTCATTCGTCCTTGACTTTCGCGTTTGCGCAAACGGACAAAACTCTTATCACTTTCCAAGATGGAGTCAACTAGCGATTGATGTTTTGCGTGAAACGAAACGAAATTCAAGAGGGAAGTAAAGAAACCGTTACGAACAGCAAATTCGTAAAAATAAGCTAGAATTGTAAATATTTGTTCGTCTTATCCGTACTTTCGTATTAACCGTATATATTTAGTGCTGACTGAGTAGCTGGTCAACCAAAATCTTGAAAAAAGTTCTTATTAAGTGGGAATTCTTCTTATCCGAGTTCTTATTAACGAGGTTATACTGTATACAGTAACGTGTTTGTTCGATGTCATATTTTCTGTTGCTCCGCAGGAGAAGAGCAGCGGTGGGTATAGAGCGTGACTATATAGGTCATTCCATTATGGTGGCCAGGGGAAGCGGCCTGGTAGTGGCTTGAATTGTACAGGCCGATGAGGCATTTTTTTTGGTGTCACTGGCTTGTGCGCACAGATATAAAATAGGCATGCGATATGAAAAGAAAATAGAAATATTTTATGTTGCACGTTGTATGTTGGAGTGACTGGCGAAGCATTTCTCTTTTGGGAATGGAACCGTGCACATGGTAAGATGCTTATACGTGGTCAATTAGGGTTAATGCTATTAGGGTGTGTTGTGAATGGATTGTAAAATTGGTGTAGGAAAAGGCCACCGAGGGAAGGAGCCAGCGGACAAAAATGAGTTACCCAGAAATGTAATGCGACGATAGACGTCTTTAAGTTAAGAGGCAGGAATTATGAAATATAAAATACATATTTAAAATGCACAAAATGAATTATGTAATGAAAACTGTGCACTTAAGTGAGTACACGGAGAAAGTTATGCACTGCAACATACACCTACGTGATGAAAGTTATGCATGAGTAATATGTGAGGGGACATATAAACAATATGGAATGTGCATTGAGACGATGTGAAATGAGAAATGTGAAAGGATAAATGAAAGGATAAATGAAAGGAAATATACGAAATGTTAAATGTGATATGCAAGCTGACCAGTGTGTTAGACGTGTCAGCTGCAAGGGTTACTGTGAATGTAACCTATAAAATGTGTCGTACAATGAAAGCTACGGAATGAGCCACGACAGTACGCATCTAACAGGAATAGGATGAGGCTGGCAATACGAACCTGCCGAAGACGTAGTTGTACTCCAGCGCTGCCTAAAATTATCAGATGTGTAGTGCTTCTGTATGGGAGTACGGGTGTGGTTTGTACTTGTTGCTGGTGGCGTCAACCACAACAAAATAGGTGGCATGCATAGGGGCAGCTCTTAGATTGGTGAGAGTTACGTATATGGTGTGCGGATGTATGACTGGCGCAGGTGCAGTCTAAGGCACAGGCTAAAGCTTACATGCGTTTGCGGCGTGTGTAGCCCCCGTCTCCCAAACTTGCTCACTATTTGAAAATTGCGGGGCTCGTGCTGCAGCAGTGAGGTCCACTGGCACATGGTTTGGTCACTGCGAATTTGGCAGCTTTGCATGAAGGGCATTTTTCAGTGCACATGATAGGGTTTCTCAAGGGAAAACAGCAAGGGGAGATGATGTATAGGGCCAGACAATGACCAGACAGGCTCGGTATAACACGTTTTGCAGCTGCAAGGATGCTCTTGAAAATTTTTCGGATGAGGCCTAGGTATGGCAGTCGTTAGTGTTTCGTTTGCCACATGATTCAGCATGTATGTATTGAGGACGGTGCCAGTTGCAGGTTATGAACCGTATCGTATGGTTCAGATTAATGGACGTTTTTGCGTCTGGATAGTCCTGCGCGGGACGGACTTAGTGATAAAGATGTTTGGTCTCCATGCGAGGGAGATGCTTTAGACATGTGGCTTACACGCTACATGAGTGCTTACACGCTGTTCGATGGACCTCGGCAGCAGGTTTGTAGTTTTTCTGTCACCATAGGTTGCATTGATTACACTGACATATTGAGGTTTCCTGCCTCGGGTGCAGGGTCATTCTGGACTCGTAATGTGACTTGGCGTAAGGAGCTGGGCCGGGCACAGTCAGCGGCTTGGTGGCTGTGCAACGTCTTACCGGGGTGAAGATCAACACAAGGCAGTTCAGGACACATTTTTTGTGATAGGTAGTGCCTCAGGTACGGCTGGGTGTGACAGCCTAGCAAATTATGGTGATGGACAATTGAGCATTGTCGTCAGTCTTCGCCAAGCATTACCACCGAGACGTAGACGCCAGTTTGGCAGTAACAATCCTACGGCGGATGCTGGGTTTGGGTCCTCTGAGAGAGGAGATGGAGCTGGCCTTACGCCACGATTTTGTAATCCGTCCCATTTCGTTCAATGTAGGCAACACAGTACGGAGGAATCTACGAAAGAGAAATCATGATTCTACCAGAGAACTTGTAGAATCCAACGAAATTGTGTTACCTTTATTACCTACCCACCTCACTGTCGCTGTCAGGCTTAGCAGCAAAAGACAGTGGTGAGAGACGCAAGGGAAAGGATGGGACGGGGCGGTGGATGAAGTAACGTTCGTCGGATTTTACTCAGAGAACTTTCTTTCTCCTGCGAGATCAATTTCACTAGAAGTATCACCATTTTTGCGCTATTTGGAAATTTTCCAGTCATATGAAATTTTTTTCCAATTTTTCCGTGGAAATTTTCCACTCACAACACTTACTAGCACATTTTTCAAGTACCTTTATTAATCATTTACTGTTCGTTTCGCCCTTGACCTTTATTAATCAAAAACTTTCTCAGACAAGGCAGCTCAACTACACATGGAGCTTAGCGTTACCGGTGACGAGCCACCAACACCAACCAAATACTAATATGTTCATGAGCAGAAAATAAGATCAGAGGTGAAAAGCTGTAGGAAATATTATCGTAAGTTATGCTAGGTTATGTTTGAAAATATTTATGCTGTTAAGTTCAAATGTTGAGTTTTTCAAATTTTCGACAACAGACACTTGAGCAAAGTCGCTTGGCGTTCATCTTCTCCTGGCTTTATTTAAGCTTGGACAGCTTTATACAAATTTTCAAAACTCGATGTTTGTGACATGTTTTGAACATAACAGCTTAAAAATTTTCCATTTCAAAGGGACGTTATCCCAGGTTGAAAGTAACTCGTCACATAGTTTCTTACGTTAGGTTAGGTATGTTAGGTTAGGTCGGTAGTTTTCCTTATCCAACGTGAGATTATGGCAGCTAAGGTTTCTCCTGGTTGCTAGTCTATGGGCACGAAAAGTTGATTTCTTCCTCTAGGGTGTCCTCATGTTGGTTTCTGGTGAGGTAGAAGCGTACTACACGGATGGGGCAGAGTAATCGTTCAGGTCCGTCTCCTGTAAGGTTGGAGAGAGCCGGGAAAGTGATGGGTTTTGGTGGCTCGGATGGTTTTTGTGTTTTGGCACGATATCCTGCTCTAGGGTGGAGTGTAACTTAAGAAAAGTTTGGGCCAAAAATGCTGTAGGCTGGGTCTGCTGATGGGGCTTGGATTTCAGAACAGCGGACGCTTGCTGCCAGTGTTACGAGGAAGACGGTTTTCCTGGTTAGGAGGTGAAGGGAACTGTCATGCATTGGTTCGTAGGGGGCTTCTATTAATGATTGCAGGACGATTGATAAGTCCTAGTCAGAGATGAGTCTTCTGGTTGTGGGGCGATCGGTTTCGAAGGAGCGGACGAGTGCTGAGATCCTGTAGTCTTCGAGAAGATTGATTTTGTCGGCTGCTTTGAAAACTGAGTTTAGAGCTGAGCGGTAAACAAGGATTGTTGAGCACTCAGCTCTAAATCCTTATAGTTCCACACAGATAGTTCCTTATCTAGCTTTCAGGCTCTTCGAAGGTAAGTTTATCTTCTGTTTACATTCTTCGTTGTGAACACGATCGCCATCCGAGTTTGAAATCGCCGCTTCGCGTAGCTTCCCGAATTTAGAAGGCCATTCGTCATTGCCAAGCCTCACGTCTTCAGTAGGCCGTTCCCAACCTCTAAGTTTCCATTTTGCATTCTGTTGTTTTCTCAGGTCGACTCCAATTAGGTTAGACACTTGAGGGGAGGAAGGGCCCTGTATATTCATCAGTGGTACGTTTGCATGGAAAACCAGCATGAAATGATGTGGGACAGAGCTGAGACACTGATTCGTTCGAATTCTAGATGGGACAGACATCTGAGAAATTTGGAATCTATTGCAATTAAGCTCCATGAGATTGAAAACGTACCACTGATGAATATACAGGGCCCTTCCTCTCCTCAAGTGTCTAACCTAATTAGAGTCGACCTGAGAAAACAACTGAATGCAAAATGGAAACTGAGAGTTTGGGAACGACCTACTGAAGACGTGAGGCTTGGCAGTGACGAATGGCCTTCTAAATTCGGGAGGCTACGCGAAGTGGCGATTTCAAACTCGGATGGCGATCGTGTTCACAACAAAGAATGTAAGCAGAAGATAAACTTACCTTCGAAGAGCCGGAAGAAGACTGCAAATTGCAGTGGAAAATTTGCTAGATAAGGAACTACCTGGAGTGTGGAAGTAAGCGTAATATGTAGAATTTCCACTCGATTGGGAGTAAATTTAATGCAGTGTTCCACAGTAATAAGCGTCAACGATACGGACTTTTTTGTGAACATAACACTCCTTCCCCTCCACATCCCAAGAAACAGGAACGTAATTGCGGACTCCCTTTCTCGCCGTTCACCCCAACAGGGGAATGGTGCCTCAAGAAATCCATCTGCGAATATCTCTTCAAGACATGGGGAACACCAATGTTAGACTTATTCGCCATGAGGCACAAAGCCAGACTTCGCCATTACATCAGCCCAATCCCAGACGATCAAGCAATAGCAGGCGATGCCCTGACGTTCCCGTGGCACAACCTCTATGCATACCTGTTTCCACCATTCAAACTCCTCCCATGAGTACTGCAGAAAGCCGAAGAAAGCCAAAGCCTCTTCCTCCTCATAGCCCCGTTTTGGCCGTCAGCACCTTGGTTTCTACACCTTCTGTCTCTTCTAATCGACAACCCAAGAAGCCTCCCTCTTCATCCTGATCTTCTGTCTCAACAAAAGGGCTCAAAACTCCACCCAGACCTAGCGAATCTAAACCTTCACGCGTGGCTACTATCATCAAACTCCTCAAGAAGGCAGGAATACATAAAGACGATGCCATCCTAATCGCCTCAAAGGCCACAAGAGATTCAACAAACAGAATGTACGACAGCCACTGGTCTAAATGGTATCATTGGTGTTACGCAAGGGAAATCAAGCCAATCAATCCCTCTCTGCCCGAACTACTGAGGTTCTTCACCGACCTTTTCGACATCGACAAGCTCAAAGGCTCAACAATCCTTGGTTACCGCTCAGCTCTAAACTCAGTTTTCAAAGCAGCCGACAAAATCAATCTTCAGTGTGGAAGTAAGCGTGGAAGTAAGCGTAATATCTAATCAGTGTGGAAGTAAGCGTAATATGGAGAATTTCCACTCTATTGGAAGTAAATTGAGTGTTATGTTGTTTGTGATGCAGAAGTTGAGGATTTCGGAGGTTAAATTGTGGAGCAGTCTGGATTTGGTTCCTCGTTCTTTCGTTATGTAAGCCAGGGCTGTGGTGTTGTCGGCTTGTACTTGGATCACCTGGTTTCTGATGTGTGGTAGGAAGTGATGTAAGGCTAGCTGGATTGCATGGAGTTCGAGGAAGTTGATGTGATGGTGTGTCTTCCTGCCAAGACCCTGAGATTTCCAGGTTGTTCATGTGGGCTCCCCAGCCATAGTTCGAGGCGTCGGTGAAGATGAGATGGCTGGGGAGTGGTTCGTGAAGTGGCACTGTCTTGGTAAGGTTTGTCATATCTGACCACCAAAGGAGGCTTTCTCAGGGAAAGTCTTCGTGAAAGGGGAATTGTTGGTCTGGGTTGAGATGCGGGTTTGACCAGTCGTCGATCCGGTGGTGGTGAAAGGGTCTTACCATCCAGCGTCCGTATGGTATTAGAGTTGCCCTCGAGTCCATTTTTCCGATTAGGGAGTTCAGCTCTCGTAGAGAGAAGGTTTCTTGGTTTAGAAAATGACGACTGTGATGTAGGAGGTCTTGGACTCTTTCGAGAGATAGTGAGATTGTGGCCGATGAAAGATTGAATGAGGCGCCTAGGAAGGTGAAGATCCATTGCAGAGAGAGGCGTGATTTTGATTGGTTCACACCGAATCCCAACTGGTTTAGAAGGTGGATTGTTAGATCTCTGTTCTGTTCGAGACGGAGAGGGTCCTGGTTGTGGAGGGCCCAGTCGTCGAGGTATGCACTTGCCTGGATTTGATTTTGGTGTAGGTGGCCGAGAATTGGTTTCAGAACCATGGTAAACATTCTTGGTGCAGTGTTCAAGCCGAAAGACAGACAGCGGAATTCGAAGACTTGGTCATTGTAGACGAACCGGAAGAACTTTGTTAAAGATGGGTGGAGTGGTACGTGGAGGTATGCATCCTTTAGGTCTATGGAGATTGTCCAGTCGTCTTGTTTGAAGGAGTGGCGAATGTTTCCAGTGTTTCCATTTTGAAATGGGAGTTGTCGATGAATTTGTTCAGTGGTTTGATGTTGTAGATGAGCCTTTGGCCTCCTGTTTTCTTTGGCCGGGTGAAAATGGTGCTGTAAAACCCGGATCCCGGGTTGTGGCATTTGCGGATTGCTCTTTTCGCGACAAGGAGAGCGATTTCGGAGGAAAGGAATTCGGGAATTGGTGATGTGAAATTTTTCGGAGGAGTGTTTGCTAAAGGTGGGTCTGTTAGAAACGTGGGGCAAAAGCCCTTTTTGATTATTGAAAGGATCTCCGTGTTGCGAGTTAGTCTTTCCCATGTTAGGTAAAAGTGGCGAAGGCCTGCTCCGATTGGAAAGCAGGAAGGCCGGGGGAGTCATTGTTTGCGGTGGGAGCCGCTGCCGCCGGGTGAGGAGTAACGGCTGCGGCGATCGGGCGTTGCGGCGTGCTTTTGATGGCTTCGTTGGTTGGGACGGGACCGGGGTTGTTGTTCAGGCCGAAAGGGCTGATTCTTTTGAGCATTCGGGTTGTCGTTCCGTGGGGCCTTTGTGGAAGTGGGTGGTTTGTTCCAGTCTTGGGATGGGGTTCGTTGTTTGTTTGTTTCGTAGGGACGAAAGGAAGACTTGTCTTGACGAAAAAGCTTGGGTTTGCGGGAGATGTCCAAATGAGGCGCCAAGGTTGGAATTAGTCACCAGAACAGAGTGTCCGACTCGTGAAGCGGCTGGTTTCGGAGCCGGTGTCTTGTTGATTCGTTTAAGTTGTTGGCGGATTTAAGGGCTGCTTCTCTTAACAATAATGTGTTGTTGAACAAGGCCCGAGTTACTCAATTTAAAGAGTGGTAAGTAGCGAAGCTTGCTTTTTGAAAAAGGTGTGTGATAAGTCAGGAAAGGTTACGAATTTCTTCGGGGCTGGCGTCGGCCGAGAGTTTCTCGCATAGTGCGTTAACTGCGGTGTTTAATACATCGGCCTGCGAAGCGGCGCGTAGGCTCAAGTGTAGGCATTTGTCGTTGTCGTATAGGACGAAAGAGGGGACCTCAATTCGTTTGGGGATGGTGAGGGCGGAGCCGAAATCCAGCTTAACTTCACTGCAAAGAAACTCACATTTGGGGTAAGTGTCAAAATTTTTGGGGTTGGTAGCACCATCGCCAAAAGGGCGGAAAAAGCATGACTTGCGGCTGGACCGGGGTGCAGGTGGTTCCATGTCCAGTTGTAAAGGTTCACCCTTGCCCTAAAGAGAACCGCAGTTCCGGAGGAGGCAGATGAGGAGCGTTGTTGAGTGGCCTAAGAGGTTGCGGGGTTTGGCATCTTTGTCACGAAGGGCGAATCCAAGCTGGTCTTGAGGCCTCGATTGATTACTGGAGCGTTGGCAGACTGAGAAGGCTTGTATAGGAAGCAGTCCGGGACAGTTTCTTCTACTGTCTTGAGTAGAGATGCAAGGGGAATGGTTGGGTCATCCGTATTGTCGTCCGTAAACTGAATGTGATTGGTGGCGGGTGGTACAACAGGTAGCACGACGGCGGGCGGTGCATTAGCTGTGGCCAAAAAGGTAGAAAGTCTACGCTGCTGACTGGCTGTGCGGGGACAGGAGAGTGGCGTTTGCGACTGTCGCGGCTGACTGTAGATGCGACCCATTCTTGAGTGTTGGTCCGTCGAATGGACTTAGAGTACGATGGCGGGGGCATAGGGATTGCTTTGACGAAAGACCGAGTCAACGAGGTTGTGGGCTTCGCTGCAAGTTACGCTATGATCTCTGCGTGAGGATTTGGATGAAAGGTCAAGGGGAGAATTGAGGCCGTTCTGGGTTGAAGAGGCTTCACATAGTTTCCGTTTGGCTTCGCGAAAGAGCGCTTTAGTCAAAGGTATTCCTCTAAAGACGAAAGGTCGGGCGGTGGCGGGGTGCGTTGGCCGTTTTGAAGCGGCGAGTCGTCTTCGTCATTCGCGACATGGGCGTCCCGGTCTAAACCGGGCGTCCAGCGGTCGTCATGGGGGGGGGGGGAGCAGGGAGGAGCGCAGCGTCCGGAGGCGTTGGCCTAAAGGCCGTCATGGGCTGAGTCGTCTTCGGCGGGAGCCATATTGATGTCGCGAAAGGCGAAAATCCAAATTCCGGGCGAAAAGGGAGACTAGATGAGCGAGGTGATGGAAGGAACCTCTGGAAGAAAATGAATGACGAAACGGGCCACGCTCCCGCTTATATAGAGGAGGACTACGTCGCGCATGCGCAGTGGGAACATGCAAGCAGGCGGCTATACACAACCGAAAAACTTCCAGGGAGACATGACATTGGGGACAATGTTAACGCAAAATTATCACGTTAATATGTTTTGGCAAACAAGAAATCTAAAATTTGGATACTAATTAATCTTAACAAACCTGTCCTACTGCAGCAAGGAAAAGAATCAGAAAAAAAAAGCTATGGGAAAGCCTGTATTACTTTAACTCGATTACCTTTATATATATTTTTACGATGGGCAGTCATTGAAGAATGTTGTTAATAGTATAATATAGGCATAATAAAATATAAACTAAAATGGTACCGATGCATGACAATTAAAAACAAATTAAAGCCCTATGAACGATCAATGTTGAAATTCGGTAAAAATCAGTCCATGCAGGCAGTACATCTCGCAATAGGCCCTAAAACATCTTTTTATTATATTAATTAGAATTTTTGCTGGCCAAAACTGACGAGAAATTACGTTTGTCTGATGAACATAGTGGTTGGTTTGAGGGACCGTAACCAGGTTCGGTCGTCATCATGTCGCATTTGAAATCTGGGAATCAGGGGAAAACCCCTTTCCTGCTGCCATCAGTGCACACATAATTAATCTCGACGTTCATAAATTTATTCCTCGAATAAACTGTTCTGTTTCAAAAGCCGTTGGTGCCTCCTTTAGTATGGCGAGCTCAGACTGGTTCATTCGTTGCACGTTACTGTTGTTTAGACTACCAGTTTTTGAGCCCCGACACTTTGACCGATTTTCCGTACCTTCCGTAGAACGTGTTGCCAGGGCCAATCATCAAGTGATGTCACGCAAAGTGAGTCAATGTTGTCTCCATTGTTGTTGTGAATGGCTGGCTAGAAGTCCACTATGGCAGGATCGACGATCGTCAACATTTTGAGCATATTTTTAACTAATGCATGCTAATACAAACATAAACGATTACGAGTTGGTAACGAAAATTACTGTAGTGGCTACTACGAAAACGAAATTCAAGATTATAAAAATCAGAAGCCAAAAAACCAAGCCTGTTCCAGGCCTGGAAAACACTTTACAATTTTTCAAGCCTATTCCAGGCTTGTGTGAACCCTGGTATCCTCTCAGGGTTATTACTTCAAAGAGGAGAGGATCTGCCCAGAGACTTGCTTAAAATATGCGCGGGGACAAGGGCAAGCCTGACACAGAGTTTCATCATGTTTAACTGGTTTCTCAACCTGAGACTGCAAAAGTATGTGTGGGTAACCCACCGTGTCAAAAATACCCCCCACTTGACTAAACTCCTAGACACATGCCAGTTTTACAAGTTTTAACCTCCAGAAAATACCGTTACCAAGACTACTGTGAAACCCATAGTTATCAAATCTAATCAAATCCCTTCTCGCGCGCGTGCGTGCGTGCGTGCGTGCGTGCGTGCGTGCGTGCGTGCGTGCGTGCGTGTTATTATTTTTATTTCAGTGGCTACTGAAGTAAATTTTATCCACTATTTAACAACATATAAGACGATTTGACAAATTATGTCAATTCTAACAACATTCATTAAGTGGAATTAAACGCTATTTTCGCCTCGCATGTTAAAAAAGTTGGACACAGCAGTGTTTCAGTCCCATTAACATAACTGGGAAGGGACTGAAATGCTGCTAGTGTCCAACTCGAGCAGAGATTCGCACCTTCGTGGACTAGAATCCCAGGTTATTCAACACCACGTTCGAGTGAAGGCCGTGCTGATGAATATCCAGGGTCCTTCTAACCCAGCAATCCAATTTCTGCTGCGTAATGAATTATGAGAGCGTCTGACAAGAAGTGGTGGAAAACTGGCCTTTCAAATAACGGAGGCCATATTGAAACAACATGCTTGGCTGGCATAGTCTGCTACCTTGTAAATATTGGAGGCCAAGTTGTAGCACGAATATTCGAATCAGCAAGGACACAATTTTAGGGGTTGTGAGTTCAAGATAGTGCCTGAGGAAAATGGCCACCTGCGTTATCCATCTCCAACACAGACATAGAAAGTTTGCCAAAATTGTGTTTTTTTTTCTTGGAACTTTTGGAATTTTGCATCGTTTCTAATTCCAATTTTACCATTGTTGATCTTAACTGATCGTTGCACTGCTTTGAGGTCAAAAACACAAGTACTAAATGAACTATTGTTACAATTTTAGGGCCTTTTTCATATTAAAACAATACTGGTATTTTAACAATGCACTGTGTTTGGTACCATCCATAGCATTTTTGGCATTGCGGTACACCGCGAGAATCGGTTTACCACCCAACACTAGGTCAATTACAAGTGAACAAAGCCATAGCTTTTAAATCACCACTTACCGAAAAAAGAACAGAAGAAAATAAAGTCGGTGCCTAAAAGGCCATCCTCGTGACACAAGCTTTCAGGATCAGTATTCACATCATCTTGCTGCCGAAACAAAAAACAGGGTTCAACAAATCTTCAAACTTGAAATTAAATAAAGACATCATCATTACAAGTATAGGGGTGTTCCAATAACACTTTTCAAGAAGCAATGTATTGGCAAAACTGATACTTTGCATACAAACAGCAAAACATGGAACCACTGACAATATTCAAATTCAAAATTACAGATATCATTCCATGGCATACGAGACTTGAATTATTCTGCGCGCCTTAAGGCTACGGGCCTCGAACTCCTTGAATTACGTAGAATTAGATACGATCTAACATTAACTTTTAAGATTCTACATGGCATTACTGCTGTTTGCCCCCTTCTCTTTGACATGTCACCTGACACAGCACGTACACGCGGTCATGGTTGGAAGTTGGTGGCACAGGGATCACGCTAGGACTGCCGGCCGACACTTCTTTTCGGTACGCGTAGTGAATGTATGGAATTCACTTAGCGCTTCTACTGTAAACCAACCCACAGTGCAGGGTTTTTGTCGTCGGCTTACAGAGGAAGAACTTGAGCCATTTTTAAAGCGCCCCCTCTCATGACTACCTGGTATTTGTTCTCTCCCCTTTGTCTTGTTGCCCATAATCTCCACTTTCATTTAAATTAGGCTCAGTGTCAGAGGTTCACAGTCCTTCCGTTGTCCTACCAGTTTCTGTGGTGAACTTGCATATTATTATTATTATTATTATTATTATGTATTATGCCATTTCTTTCCATATGGTAATTTAACAAAAAACACTTAAAAATTTTCGAAATGCAGGCATTTTCGAAAACTGCTGCTTTCATTTTCGAATGCTTCGGTTGGCCGTTAATGGGGCTACAGCAGCGCCATGCTTGCAGTGACCTGGTGGAGTTCTCACTTGGTTTTGTCTGGCATTGCATGCACAAACAGGCCAAAATAAGTTTTTTTTTGGGACGAGTTGTAGGATAAGTTTGTACAGTCCTGATTAAGGCTCATCTGATATTGGCATCGGTATTGGCACAGATACTAGAGGTATCAGATCGTTTTCGGCTAAAGGTTTTCATTTAGTATCGGTTTTTGCAATACTTTTGCCAAAAATTGTCTGTTTTTGAAACACCATTCCAACTGTTTCTTACTATCTGCAAAATACTTACCTCCAGTATACATGCTAAATTCGCTGAATTTGCCTTTTCCCATGCTCAAACAATTAAATTTCTTAAATTTATTGAATTCAATGCCAGTTGCCCGCATTTCCCGCTAGGCGCGCTGCAAGCGTCACCGCTGCAGCCGCCTGCCTCCTGGGGAAATCCCCATTCGCTTTTGAGCACACGTGGAGGAAAGACGTGTGTGTTCCCTGCTCTACAATGGCCGCTAACGGCCAGGATGAACGGTAGTACGGTTTGGTGTTGTGAGTGAAGTTGTTTTTTAGTGTAACTTCCATAAAGTTGCATGCGAACGTTCGGAATTATTTCAACCAAATGAAATGGGATTGCGTTCAAGGATTCGGTGAGTACTCTACTTCGTATTAGCGGTCTTTTTGGCCAGGTGACGTTTGTTGTCGTTTGGGCAGCGAACCGGACAATGCACGTGGCGAACTGGACAGCGAACTGGACAATGCATTTGGCGGGTCGGGCAATGGGCCTATTGTTAATTAGCCGACGTTGTGTTTACCTTTGTTTTTCAATGATAAAGCTTACCCTAAATCACCTTCGTTAATTAACTTCGTTTCTTGTAGCGAATTGAGCTTGCTTCAATTTTTGTTTTGAATTTGTGAAAAGCAGTTAGCCACAAAGGCATCGCGTCGATCGTAGTGGGACAGACTCGGACCGAATAAGTATATGTAGATAAAATTAAGTTTTTTCTGGTCTTAACTTGAATGATAGTTAGCTTCGTTTATAAGCCTAGTGCGAAAATATCTCATCCTAACCTTAAGTCGCCCAAAAACGGTGATGGCCAAGGACAGAGATTGTTATACCTAGTCGAACTATAAGAATGGCAAGACTAAGATGACAATACACTAAAGTCAAGTGAAGGTGATAAAATTGTTTGTGTTGATCTTAACTCGAGTTATAGCTAGCTTCGTTTACTCGGTAAAGCTATAAATGAGCCTACTGCGAAAATATCTCGTCCTAACCTTAAGTCACCCAGAAACGGTGACGGCCAAGGAGAGAGACCATCCAATCTAGTCAAACTATAAGAATGGCAAGATTAAGATGGCAATGCACGAAAATATCTCGTCCTAACCTTAAGTCACCCAGAAACGGTGATGGCCAAGGACAGAGATCGTCCAATCTAGTCGAACTATAAGAATGGCAAGACTAAGATGGCAACGCACGAAAGGCAAGCGAACCGGCGAACCAGGCCGCTATATGCGGTCGCACGGGGCCACTATGCCCAATTTTTTAGCGTTGGCATTGCACGAAATAACTGCGAACCAGGCTGCTATATGCCAAGATTTCGGCGTTGGCAAGTCCATGCCAGGTACAGACAAGCTGGCACTGTAAAGAGGTTAGTAAAGTTGGGATGTAGGTAGGGTCCCCTCCCCCCCCCCCCTTTTTTCTTCTTCGACTGTCTTCACTTCCTTGGGTCCATATGCTAGAGTGGGGGGTGAAAATAAGTCCCTTTGGGGAGTTGGCCGCTATATGCGGTCGCACGGGGCCACTATGCCCGATTTTTCAACCCCCCCCACCCCACCAAAAAAAAAAAAATATAGATATATGCCCTGGCAACACAACACGGGCCCAGTGTCCCGCGTGTGTTCGGCATTTAGTGGCTTGTGCAAGGAACAGTTTACAGGAGGAACTTAGTTCTGTCGTGTGTTCATGTAGCTAAGCAACCCTCTCCATTCCATTTAGGGAGTTGGGTCAGTCAGCTTGGCTTAGAGGGATCTTTGAGATCTGGTGAACGAAAGGTCCCCGGTTCAATTCATGTAGCTTGCTTTTATCTATTAAAATCATCAGTTGGCGACCTGGCACATAGCCCTACTTGCAAAGAGACTGGCTTTCGAAAAGACACTCATGGGGATATCGATGGGACCATGTTCACTAGGCGAATGGATGTGGTGCTGTGGTCAGATTTCTAGAGGACTATCCGACACTGCACTGTGACTGAGGTTGGCACTAATGACCAAGCTGTCGATGCGCCATTAAGCCTCAATCCCCCCCTCCCCTATCCGACAACTATTCTGCTGTGGGACCAGGGTAAGAGTTAATTGAAATCGCCAATTGCAGCTTTTGAGAAACCTTGCATCGTACGGGGTGGTTTGATTGCGGCGAGTGGAGGTGAGACATGGAAGAAAGCTTTTTAGAATCTACAATCAGGTGGAGACAACTAGACTGACATTCTAGAGGGTTGTCGCTAAAGCAGTCGGTTTCAGGGTTGGTCCCTTCGCGAGAAACGGTACTGCAACTCTTCACTTTCTGGTGGGTGTCACACACACTTTCAATCGGGATGCCTGAAATTGGTGAGGAGGGATCCCCCTTTGAGCATTCAAAAAAAGAAAAAAAAAGCGATTCCTCCCCAAGTAAAGGTACCGAACTTTCCCGGAGGCGAGTACTCCCCAGAAAGGATGGCCTAGACCTGGATTCGACAGACGCCTACTTTCATGAGAACCACAATGTGCCAGTTTGACCAAGATGAAGAAAATTTACGTTACAGCATACGTGCAAATTTCGCACGTGTAACTGCATTCTCGGTGTCAACAGCGGCTTGCAGAGAAATGCGGGAAATTTGGGAGTATCAAATAGTCAGTGAATGTCTACACATCATGGAACGAGCTTTGTCGTAGGGCTGGTACTTTCCGGTTTTTTAGATATCCGTTTAACCGTTTTTTTTTCCGGTCGGTTAAACGAAAACCGTTTTTACGTTTTGAAAAAAAAAAAAGCCCACAAATTTCACACCTGCGTAATATATTCTTAAAAAACAAGCTGGAAAAAATATGATTTAGGCCTTGGTAAGACAAGCACAATTATTGACTACATGTTGCATTTTGGGATTTAAACTAGAAGAAAGTTGAAGTTGATAAATTTAAGTATTTACATTATCAAGAATTTTGACTTTATGTAGCTTTAAAATTTCTACAAGATGGCTTAGGCCTATTTAGGACAACGTAAGCCAAAAACAAAACAAAATGTAACGCAACGTTTTCGTTATTAATGTGCCATTCATTTAAAATTATGAGCCGGAAAAATTAGCATGTTTGCATTTTCGGGTAGCAACGCATTTCGTTTACGTGGTATGACGCCGCTTTCCCGCCGCTCGCGCTACGTATAGACGAGTCCACTTCTCCACGACGCGGGGAGGGCAGATGCTGGTCAGCTTGTAGTTAACTGCCTTGTGTACGCGCTGACGATCAGCAGTTTGTTCAAAGAAAAGTAAGCAGCTTCGATGGGACAAGGAGCCCACGCGGAATATTTGTAAATAAGCAGCTGCCCACTATCCACCCCGGTTTTCTACTCTCACCGATTTTGAGTGTTTGGATTAGTAGGCCTAAATGATGCCACTTGGGTATTTTTTGGCTCGTTCACCGCGGGTTTTGAATGGTGCCCGCATCAAACGTTTTTCGGATATGGGTTTTATAATCCGTGTAACCGAACGTGGAACGGTTTCCGGTTAACCGTGTAACCGATCCCAGCCCTACTTTGTCGTTTCAGAAGGACAGTCTAAATAGATCCTCTCGACTGGTGCTGAACATTCTTCCGGAAAAGGGATGCGATCCTGGAATCTGCAGTAAATATCCCAGCAGATGCGGCGCGATAGCTCCGACTCGTGCCCATTCATGGTGCCACACAGCCTTTTGGAGGTCAGCTCTCGGGGTTGGCGCCAGAGGGGAAGACAAAGACGACACAATGGGTAGAGGTGAAAGGTTCAAGGCAAAATTAGGAGTAGGTCCCTGTCAACCTATCCAACACTAGTTCTGGGATATGGCAAGTCACGATGGATGAGGAAGGGGTGTAGGATGAACCACAGGTCGACAGAGGTGCTTGAAAATCCTTGCCGCACAATCACCAAAAGTTTGAATGAGCAACAAGGCCGGCCCATCTCTCCTAGTCTCACCGCACAGCCGGCGACATGAGAAGGGAAGGGAGACAAGATGGCAAGTCTGAATGAAGATAAGTAAAAGGGTGGTGCCACACAACCCAAGAGTGTGAGCATTCACCAAGGAAAACTGTCTCTCATCATCGAGTGACATGGCTAGTGACACTGACACACACAAAGCGTCACAATGAAATGGACAGAATGATGCAATGCCTATAGGGCGCCATGTTGCGGTGAAGCTATGTCGACATGATGCTTTGCAGCGGCACTTCTACACTACCACCGGTTTAACTAGGTTATAACACCGATCCCGTGTCGTTGTTGGGGAAATTGTATGAACCCAGTCTGATCAGGCTTCTGAGTTTCGGAGGCTCGCAAAGGTGGTGATGTGCGGTTAATGCAAAGTCGGACGAGGTGGAATCTACACTGATTCTGTTGGCGTCGGAAAGAATCTATAACCGCTTTGATGCGCTCGAACAATGGATTCTCGTTTGGACTTCCTTTTCTTGTAACCGGATACTGGCCCAAGTTCCTCCTCTGTCCCGACATCAGCTGACACTCCGCTGTGAGAAAGGCGACAGCCTTCTCCCTCGGGTGAAGCTAAGAAGGAGTCTGGATTGCACATAGTGGAAAGAAGCGTACGACTTCCGAATCCAAATCTCTGAATTCGGGGCAGATTGGTGTCAAATAGGAATGAAAAGTATGTTTCAGACAAACATATCAGTGTACCTGTGAACGAAACTGATAGGATTGACATTGAGAAAGTAGAGTTGGAATAGGTAAGCAAAAAAAAAAAAGGAATTGACAGCACGATCGTTAAGTCGCGGCCTGTAATGCATGTATGTCGTCACCGGAATCCTAGAACGTCGAGAGAGGTGTCATCAGTTTATGGTAGGTTTTCCATCTTGACATCTGAACGGGAGCAAAAACAAAATAGTCCGTCTCCGCGATACGGAAGACTTGCCTTAAACGATCAGGTCACCCTTCACAGTTCACAGTTGTGCTAGCCAGGTGACATCACGCAAAGATATGCGTGGACATTCACCAACTAAAGGCTTTGAAAGTTGATCACGTACATTTGACATACCTATTAGTTACGGCAATATAGTTCAGTGAAAGTTGGTCATCCCCAAACCGACAGCGCTTCAAATCAACAACAGCAGAAAATCGCCAACATTGGGAGAGCTATTAACGTCGGCTTCTCCAAGACTAAATTTAACTGGAAGCATAATGCAGTGCCGTCAAGGCTGACGTCAGCCGACTCTTTTGGATCATCCTGTTATTCCGAAGCAGAATTTGGGCCTGATGATGAAAGTATACGGAATCTATGCAAAGTTTTGGTTTCCCCTTCGAGACATGGCAGAAACGGAAGATGTAAATGAAATGAAAGCAATTACGAATTGAAGGAATTGGTAAAGGAACGAGAGGAAAGATTTCATCATTTGAAAGAAAAGAAGGGAAGGAAAGAGTCGACCGTTTTCCCAACTTCAATGAAGATGACATAAGTTATTGGGGACGGGAATGGTCACGTACGCCTTCCCTCCCTTTTGCCTGCTTCAACAAGGATACGACTAGATCAGGTCCTCAACAGGGTCTTTTCTCATCACACCATTTGGCCAGCAGCCTCGTGGTTTCCGAACTTAATGAAACTGAAGAAAGCAGAACCTAATCCTCTACCCCTGACAAGAGTCCTTTCGATCCTAACACAAAGGACGGACGATCCACGCATCGGCAGTGATTCTACGCCTTCACGGGTCGTTACTTTGAGGAGCAACCTGACACGAGACTGTTTCTCCTGAGAGTTGGCGGGCTGTCTCCCTCACATATCGCCCTCAATTATCAGCGGGGGGAAATGTACAAAGGACAGCGGTCTAAGGAAATAGGACGGTGGTTAATTCTGTACTGACTTGCATAGGAAAGTCGACAGTGGTGGCAAATCCAATGATTTCAAAGCTAATTGCAGCGTTGCGAGCGAGAATGCTCGACCAAAGACGAATAGGTTATTTCCAACCTGGGACCTCCTGCTGGTTCTGACCAGCTTAACTAAACCACCGTGTGACCCACTGAGTACGACGAGCACAGCCTTGTTGAAAAAAAAAAAACAAACAAAAAACTAGCTTTAGTCGCATTGGCATCAGCGGTGCGCCAAAGTGAGATGGCGGCGTTCGCTAGAGATGATGGTCTCCCTCTTCCCTAGAGACTGGTCATCAGTGTCGTTGGTGTTCCCAACGAATTTTAGAGTAAAAAATTCCAGACCTGTCACGGCACCAAAGCCCATAGCGATCCAAGCACTTAGTGAGAAAGTAACAAGAAGCGGTGGAGAGAAACTGCAGTGTACGATACGAACGCTCCGATACTACTTGGACAGGAAGGCGGAATCGGTCCAAAGAGGGACACACGGAGCAGGATGTTTGCTACTGTTCGTGGACATTGACACAGCGTATGGGGAAGTGCTTCACAAACAAGTCTCGCCGTTCAAGCTAGGAAGCTGGATAAGTCTGGTAATAAAGAGAGCGTACGAGCTGAGTCCAGCACATCCGGACACGCCAATAGAGGTACGGGCACACGAGCAACGTGCCTTGTTAGCCTCCGGGACCTGTGGCTGTGGTACACGTAGCAGCTGAGGCGTGGAGGAGTAAAAGTACCGTCATGAAACGTTACTTGTGTAAACGCGGTCTCGGATCAGACGCTCGTGGTGAGGACACCTTAACACCACCGAAGAAAAAACCTGAGGGCAGCTTTCTTCCACACCAGAAGAAAAATCGTCTATATGGCGATTCCACTTTAAAACATGTAAATACTGTATAATATTTCTTTAGGCATAAAGCCAAAACACCTTTTCAGCTTAGTTGTGTCTTAGATGTTGAAAACACACGATATTTTTTATTTGTAACAGGTGACGGCTTTGTTTATTTATGAAAAATGTCCGATGTTCAAACCAGTTTAAAAATCTAACCTAAACTGCGATATAGCCCTTTAACAACTAGCTGGAACATTTAATCTTTTATTTGTGCACTTAATGCATTTTGGTAAATTTAACTTCTTGCCATGAACCCTACCGGAGCTCCAATGTTTATGTTTGTATATTTTCACGGACCCAGTGTATGATTTTATGTTTATTTTTTATAGCATCTCCATCCAAACTCCGACCGTAGTGAACCTCTAAAAACGTAAAGAAACTAGCTTTCCTTCGTTAAAAACATGCCTTGTATATAGCAGTTTCATTCCCAAAGTCGAATAATAATTGTATGCATTACACTTCGTTTCCCCCCCCCTCCTTCAATAGTTGCGATGCATAACATCGTAGTTTATTTTAATAGGCCTAAAAATCACGTTATGAGTTGAAAACTCACTTGCACTTTTCAAACCTGGCCTCTAAGTTTCCAAGTCGGCAATTCCCTTTGTCAATTCGCATCCATCCAACCAAAACACTGCTTCAATTCCGTCAGCCAGTCAGAGCGCTCAAGCTACCCCGGTCGTCCGCGCTGTCATGGCCGACTTCCGGTAGTGACAGCTCGGCCGATTTTGGTCAGTCTCTCCTCCTCCAAGCGTCCACCTCTTCCCCACTCACCCCCTCCGTCGCTCTCCTACAGGTCCGCGCTAACCCTCTACCTGCCTGCCAAGCAGAAGGCATAAAAACCCAGACGCAGTAGAGTTTCGTTAGCACGGCTCAAGGATTCTCAAAGCTAGAGGTCACTACGCCGGTCGGGAGTGGAGATGCCGCGGTCCGATTGTTGCCATGCCGGACAAAGGTGGTGGTTCGTATCGTACTTAGTTTAGCTTTAAAAGTTTAATTTTTGGACTTACATTCAAAATTTATAGTTTAAACTTAACTAAACCTCGTAGCTTTCGAAAGTAAATTTATGGTGCGTCAAGCCAAACGGCATTTCGGACGTTGGCGGCCGTAATTTAAGGGTTCACGGTCCCTTACTAAAAACCAGCTTTTTTTTTCATGTTTTTTTAAACGCAGTTTAAAGTAAACAAAGGACGGTTTGATTTCGTGGGGTTTCCATTGATTAAACGCTCGGATCCACTTTATAGGTAGCTGCGGCTCTATAATTTAAGGAGTTGAATTATCAACAGCAATTCTGGGAGGTTTAATGCTTTGCAGTTACACGTAGAAACAAAACTGTAAAAACAGGTCTACTATTATATATCAGCCGAGGCTGTTTATAATTTAGAGGGCTCTTTTGCGAAATCCCCTTGTGCCTATACAAATCACTTTTTCTATTTGAAAATGTTTTAACTGAACATCGTGTTTGTTCTAGTGTTGAATTTTATTGTAAATTCCCAGTGTTATTTATAAACTAATTCAGTTGTAAATTTGCCAAATGTAAATGTAAAGTGCGTTTTGATTTTTAACATGTTTGTTCAAAAATAAAACCAGGAGTTTAAAACCCAGTTGGTTTATTCGTCCGTCGTTCACTAGAAGTAAGAAATTAAGACAATTCCCTTAAACTTAGCTTAGCTAGCCTAATTTTCCCACCTTGGTGGCAGCGTTACCACTTATTATTACAGTTAGCCTACAATATTAGGACATGTGTAGCTCCATTCCCTACGCCGGGACTGTAGCTGTTGTGCTTGTTTGAAACAAAAAGTATCCAAAAGTAATAGTAAGAAGATCTAGTTACACCAGGCGAGCGGCGATGTTACAAGCACCTACCCCGTCGTAGCATCCGCCGTTACACTTGCATGATTTGAGTGGCGAGGGTGGAAGTGACATAGTAATGCAACACATCGTCGCTGGCTCAAGGGAGCGCCAGTCGGTGAAAGTGTGATGCACACCAAGTAAGGCCATTAACAGTCACACCGGTGGAAAGCTAGATCACACACAGAAAGCTAAGGTCATCATGTGGCTAAGAAGGCCTTTCAGACGATGTATCCACAGTGGAAAGGAGAATTCAAAGATAATAATGAGGTGTTAACTGTATGTTAAATTACTTTGACGAGAGGGCTTGTCCTTTCTTGTTTTGTTGCCCACCTCCTTTCCGACAAAGTCAGCATGTATACTGGAGGTAAGTATTTTGCAGATAGTAAGAAATGAAAATTTTAACTAGTTAAAATTGGTTTTTACTATCATAAAAATACTTACCTCCAGTAAAACCCGCCCGCCTCCCCGCTGACAGAACAAGAAAGGTTCCAAAAGCGAATGGGGATTTCCCCAGGAGGCAGGCGGCTGCAGCGGTGACGCTTGCAGCGCGCCTAGCGGGAAATGCGGGCAACTGGCGTTGAATTCAATAAATTTAAGAAATTTGATTGTTTGAGCATGGGAAAAGCCAAATTCAGCGAATTTAGCATGTATACTGGAGGTAAGTATTTTTATGATAGTAAAAACCAATTTTAACAAGTTAAAATGTTCATTTTATTGAGTGCTCATTTCAAACTGGCAACTTCCGTCGTTCTCACTTTATTCGTAAAACCAAACATAGGTTCAAAATACACATACAGCTTAACATTACAAATTTATAAAATTTTATTTCCAATATAAACAAATATAAAGGGCTCCATAGTTCTGAATATGAAAGAAACATTAACTACATTGGGAGTAACGACACTGAAGTATCGGTGAAAGATGGTATCGGCCGAGCCTTAGTCCAGATGTTAGGTAGCAATAAATTTTTTGTTGATTTTACCGTTTGCGGTTTCGAGTGCAAGGCGTCATTTTTCGTTAAGTTTTTTAGAAGTTTACTGAAGTTGCTTCCCGTTTTGTCAAGCGGCCATTGTTGATAGCACCCACGTCTTCGAAATAACTGAAGTACAACCCCTAATGGATCGTGTATGAGAGTCCCCGAAGATAATGGGATGGTCATCCTGTGAATTGGTGATGGTTTGACGTTTTAAGATGTTGTCTTCAAAGATATTGTTATTTGGGTCGCTAACATGTGGATTCCCAGACATGATTACCTCCTTTGCTGATAATCTTGGAGTATGTGTGGTTGCATTTAGCTGGTTCAGTCTTTCGATGGTTTGTGGGTCAGCACGACCACGATTAGTCCCTACATGTGGTTGGATGTGGTTGGATGAGCCAATGGCGCTGGTTTAATTACAGCTCCTTGATCTTTTTTTTCGGCGCACTCTGACCCATTTATATTTGTCCACATAGGTTTCTCTTAGTGTTTCCTCTTTAGATGGTTCGATGTGGGTAGACAACACCTGTAGACCACCAGCCTGGGAATTCGAAAGCACCGTACGTACATGCACGATATTGTGCCAGCCTGTTGTCCTTTAATGAGCATTTTTAATGGTTGTGGGTTCCGCGGGAATTGGTGAGATATTCTTCTGGCTTCCCGTGTCACTGTCAACAGTGTGGTTGCTTGTATATCAGTTGAAATGTTGACACATAGCATTTTAAATTTGGAATCCACGTGTTCGTTGAAGGTGCAAATCTGTTGAAGCAGAAGCTTTTCAACCTTGCTGATTAAATTAGAAGAGTTAAGCTGGACAATTTCACGTAAATCGTCTATAACTTGCAGAACCAGGGACTCAAATCGTGATAATTTTGTTTCAGTGGCAGTTGGGTCAGGTTTCTTTGACTCGTCGAGATTAGATATAACATTATGTAAGGCCAGGAAAAAAAAATTGTTCGGTTCTCGGGCGCGGGCGGGTCCCCAAAAATCATGCGGGTCGATCGCTTTTTATTTCATTTGTCTTACGTAGTTACCCGTGGAGTGAGGCACTACCGAAATATTTATTCTTGCGAAAATTATTGGACACAATTATTTCAATCTTATTACACGCACGCAAGATATATTCATTCAAGTGCACAGAAAAAATCGGACAAATGGCTTTAATAGTTTCGGAGAACCGTTGTTTTTTTTTAAATTACGGGCGGTAATGAAAATCGAAAATTTCCGTGTTGACAAAACGCGTCCGAAAGTCGGCGTTAGTTAGGCTAAAAATCGTTGTTCCCACCTGACAAGCAATAGTGTGAAGGTTTATAGGCTCCTTTTCCATTTCAGTTTTGCATCGTGGCTACTGATTTAATTTTCTAATGCTGTAAAACATCTTTCTTGTGATTTGCAATGACGAACTAAAACACAAGTGCTCGTCAAGCGCTCACGTGAAATCCGAAGCGATCGGCGGCGTCCATGTTGCTATCGTGCATCAGCCAATGAGAGCACGCAAAATAGGTCACGTGGTGCCAACCAGCCAATAGCGGAACGCGATTTTCAAATGCTTTGGAAAGTTAGCTCGAAACGGCCAGAAACGGCCTACTACAATTCGCCTGATTGGCCAATGCCAAATGGCCATCGAGAAAATATGTTGACAGGCCTAGATTGAGTGGAATTCCAGCTTTCCTACTAATACAAGATGGCAGCGCCCAGTCAAATGATTCGGCCGCTACCGCTGATCAAAAATGACCAATTTTCTGCTTTTTAACTTAGGAAAAAAGAATGAGAAAGACATTTTTGTAGTTTTTAGTGAGTCTACACTCAACTAAAATGCTTTTAATAAAATTGTAGAGATTGGTAAGTACGTTTTTTTTTTTACAGAAATCGATGCACAACGTGTCAGGAATTTCAGCGTTTCGGATTTCGATATTTTGGTGGAAAATTGCGTTTTTTGACCCATAGTTTACCTTCAAACTTCTACGTATATATACGTCGTTAACTGTGTTTGGGATGATTTTTTGGGCGTGTATAACTTATACGTTCATACTGCTTAAAAGATTAAAGAAAAATGTTGAGTATTTTCGTAACATTTTGAAAATAAATAATAAAATAAAAAGCCGGGTGGCCTGGTCCTTTTTCGACCTTCGAAATGCCCGAGAACCAAACTTATTTTTTTTTCCGGCCTAATCTGGAGTTGATATCAGACAGCTTTATGTCCCTTTCTCGTTTTGAAAGTTCAAACGAAGTACAAAGTTTTTGGACACAGCCTAAAATTGTTGGCCCAAAGTTGTCAGAAAGGCTAACATTTCTATCATGTTGAGTTGAAAGACATGAGTAACTGATGGAGAATTATTAACATCGTACCAGACAATAGACCGTCGATTTGGAAGAAATTTCTCATGCAGCCAATGATTAGTCTCGTCAAAGTTTGGAGTAACTGGTTCCCTAGGCAAGGACTGTTCACCTTCCTTCATGCTCCTGGAAACACCAGCTGCTGGAGTGTTCATGGTCAAAATCAGGGTCAAAATCCGAATGATATCACTGTAAAAGGATTCTTGCATGTGCAGTAAAGGTTCCAGGAGAAAACGCCCGAAAAAAGTCTAAAAAGGTCCAAGAAAATCGACCCTTGAGGGGAAAGGGATCAGGGGGTCTCAAGGAACCACCCCGTCCCAAAATGTTCCGAAAAAAAAAATGTTATCTCAAAGGAAAGTCCTGGAGCGAGTCTTGAACTGCCAATCCCAAAATCGTATACGGTAGTACAAATGTCAAGATGGCTGCCTCCACATTACAGATGTAAACACAATTTTCATTTGCTATTCTCACAGACCCAAAACAAACTACTCTCTTCCAATAGGGCTCAAAAGTTCACTAGGCATTCATAAACCCTTTCAACTCACCCAAAGTGACTGTCTTGGCACCGGGACACAAAAAATAGTCACACAACCAAGAAACCAAACTGATCCAAACCATTTCTGAATCAACCTTTGTCGCATAGCCGTTCAATTCCAGTTTGGATAGAAGGGCTTTGATTTTTGCAGTGAAAACATAAATTTGCTTGCTTGCCCCCCCCCCCCCCCGCCTCCAAGGAAGGGCCGGCTAAAATTTGTGTCTTTTGCCTAGGAAAATATACATTACCTGTGAATTTTGCATTCTGTTCTCTAAATAAATACTGTTATATCCTACAGATTTAAGGATGTATGGATCCGGCCAGTTTGGTAACCCAAGTGTGCATGCACACACCCTTCCTATTTAATGGGCTTGCTACGAAGGTTCGGCATCTTTTGATCTCTCTTGATGTGTCAAGAAGGTGACTCGATATATCAAGAAGGGGAGGTAGGGTGGGATGAGGTAATGTATACTTTCCTAGGCAAAAGAAATTCAGCCAGCCCTTCCTGGGAGGAATTTATGTTTCTTGTTGCTACTGGAAAATATACATTACCTGTTAATTTTGCATTCACAGCTAGACCTCGTCAAATTGGTGGCGGGCACCTTCGGGTTGCAAAAACTGGAGTTCCCTGGAGTCACAGACTCCCTGATTGTTAAGTGAAGGCTTTTGGTTCGTGATGAATTTTTAAAAAGAAAGAAAGTGAATCGAAAAGATTTTTTTGAAAAAGTTTGAGTTAATTTAGAAGAGAATTTGGTATTGTGATCACACCTTCTGTCCAGGGGAAAGAGAGGGGGTCGTCTAGGAATTTAGAAAAAGACGAAACTAAGGTTTACCTCTTTAAATGAAGTGGATCATGGAGTGGTCTGGCAGGTTGAGATTGAATCAGCCTTTTTCTTTTCTTCGTTGATGATGTTGTCCAACTTGTTGAAGTCAACCTCTCTGGGCGTTATCTCTCTTTGCGAGGGGGGTGCTGGAGTTGTCTTCAGTGGATGAGATGTGATGAACTTCTTTCTTTTATCTGAATGGTGATATTCTCGAACGTGATGATGTCTGCCTTGGGGCAGACTGCGTTCCTCCCTTTAAGATGAGTGGTGACTTGTTTATGAATGTGCCTGTTTCAGTTACAAGATGATTGTTGATTTCACATTGATGATGAGGTGATTGTTGAAAGACCTTTGAAAGCCCGGAGTGCATAAATTTGAATGAATTACGAGTGAGGGCCTGGGGAATTTTGGATCTTAATGAGTTGTCGAGGTGACACGACCCAACTCTATTCTTCCTTGTTTGAATGGTAGTTGTTTCGATTTTTCATTCAAGTCCCCTCAGATAGAAAACTTGGGAGTACTTTTGAACTTGGTGGGATAATGTTGCTGGTCTAAGGTTTGGTGTCCGACATGGAGTTTTATGTTTATTCTTCTACAGGAATTGAAGCACTGTGGTGGCGAATCCAGGTGAACATTTGGTGGGTTTCAATGAAACAGTTTCGTTTTTTTTTTTTTTTTTAAGAGGTGGCTGGAGACAGATTCTGGTGGGATCAGGCCGAGAGATGATCATTACAGTTGGGTTCAATTTGGATGTGTGCCTGAAGGAAAAGAGTTCTGTTCCTTTCTTAAGAATGAAGGAAAGAGAAGGGGTCTGGTCCTCGACAACTTCATATAGATTTTTTGAGGGGGGTGGGGGGGGGGGGGGGTGACGAAGTCTTGAATTGTTTTCGTTTATTTGTGTGCACGGAATCAAAAAGTGTAGCCCTTGGCTTTAGAGAGACAACTTAAGCAGGGTAGTTCCCAGGTTTGATCTTCAGTGCAGGGAAGCATGTCAGGATGAAGTGGCTTGAAGACCGTATCATTGTCAAACTGCCACATGGAGAGGCTGACAAATTTATCAGGAGGGAAGGCAGAGGTAGCTTTGGGCCAATCTGCCAAGATGCTGTGAGCTTTAGGTGATTGGCTGTCCGAGTTGGTGTGGTTTTTGGTGAAGAAGGTGCTTGTGGAGGAATTTTCCACAGAACATTCATTGGTTTGTGGGTGGTGCTTGGTTTTGCAATGGGACGATTGGTGTCAATTGCAGGCAGAAAATGTCTGGGTTCGTGAACACATTGATGGTTTCCGTTTCATTGGTTGGGCCATTCTTGGAGAAGGGTAATAATATTTGGGCCTCCTGGATGCAGAAAGCTGAACAAGATGAGTGGTGAGGGTTTGTTGGGTGGGGTGAGAATCTTTGCTTTTTTTGTTGCCAGAGCCAGCTTTAGTTTCAATTTTACAGATTCTTGGAGGAGTTGAGAGTTTTCCTGGTGTAGTCTGTCAATTCTAACTTCTTGATTAGTTGACTTTGATGAGAATGACGAATGAACGTATTGACTGGTTCAAGATTCAGTTTAAGTTGAGCCACCTTAGCTTTTGAAAGGTGGAGGTCCTTACGAATGGCTTGACGAAGAAATTTTGAGCTGATGAAAGATGGTGGTTTGGCTGGAGATGTGGGCGTGTCAGTGTCCAGGCTATAAGTTGAGAGTCGAATTCAAAGATGTGTTGGCCTCAGTTGGCTCCTGTTGGGTATTATTGCAGAATCAAAGAAGATTCATTAGTTGCAGGCGATAGCTAATTTGAGATGCAGATCGGAGAGTTGTTTAACGTAATGGTGGTAGTGGCCTCCACAGGAAAGCCTAATGTGGCAGGCGAAGGGGTTGCTTCAGGCAAGACGACACTGTCGAGTGCACTAGCATTTAGCATGATGATCGACAAAATGGTTCCTTCTTGAGTGGAAGTGTCGAAGTGATTGGTCTGGAAAAGATGGTTAAAAGGGATGATGTTGATGACGTCGATGACATCGCAGATGATGGTAGGGTAACAGCAACAAATGGAGAACTGAATGGGGTTGAGCGTGGAGTCTTTGGTTTGGGGGGAGTTGGTATCAGTGTCCAATTGAAGACGTGCCAATCTTTCTCTTTCCTGTCTTTTGGTGGATTTCCTCCCAAACTTTGGGTGGAATGGAGACGCAGATCGGAGATGGATAATGGTTATCCACACTTTGTGTGGGTCAATCCTGTTCGTTCCCAAAATGATGCGGGCACAGTTACACGTTTGAATGTTCATGTTTGAGGTCGACAGGTTATAGGCGAGTTCCACAAGTTTGTCGGTTGGCTGTTGAAGCAAACCACCTTGAGTCTTGACTCTTTTCATCCTGGAAGTTGAAGAACTTGAAATACGCAACAAACTTGCAAGGGGCTGGGAAAACCGGCCAAAGGTGCAAAAGAAGATGGAGAAGAGTCCTTGTTTCCTCACCAGGTGTCACCACTAATCCGCTGAGATGCGAAGCCTGTGAGTGGAAGGGAAAAATATGGTCATTGTCCGAAATAATGAGTGTCAAGTAGATTTCCTTTCCTTGAAAATGTTAGGAAAGGGCACGAATAGTTTGTGTCCTTGCTTGAACAACAACTACAAGTGTTAGCACGTGACGATTGTTGGCCACATGTTTTCGGTTCTTCGGTAACGAGTTATGGCAGGCGTCGGACGTGTCCGAACTTAGCTGTTAGGATAGCTAGGGCCTGTGCTGCTATTAGTTAGGAATTTAACGTTGATCGCTGAAACGTTTTGGGCTGGCCAGCCGACGCGTGTCTACATGGGTCCAGAACGTCAGTATAAGCCAGCTGCTTCGTTCATGAACACCACGGGAGTTCCACTGCCGACTCTGCTACGGTAAATATAGTAGTACAACGTGTGTCGTTTTCCTGTACATAGTGCTAAGCATCGTTAGTCCACGCTAGACGTAAGGATATCTATATTTCCCCAGCAAAAAGGGTTATGGGCCCAGTGAATTATTGCTGGACAGAAGAAGGGAAAAACGCAGGAATTTCAGCGTGTTTACAACCGAACGTTATCGAAGCGGGGGGTGCCATCTTTGTTTTTGTTGACCGAGATTTGACAGGAACGTGCAATCGATCGTCGGTCGGAGTTTTTTGATCAACGCAAGCAAACAAACGAAGAGTGAAGCTATTCCAAGGAGATCTAGAGATGCCAGCTATAAAAGTGTAGTTTGGGATGAGATCCTTGAAAGTTTTTGTTTTCATCCTTAGGGTTAAAGATTGTCAGTTTGGTCGAGTTACGAAAAAAAAAAACAAGTCAGATGGCTGGCGAGAACGAGACGATGAATAAAAGCCGCATTTCGGAAGTCACGAGACTAGATGATAATAATTATCATGCCTGGACGAATTCTGTGCATCATGTGTAGAAACAGAGGAATTTGTTAAAATATGTAGAGGGTACGGTAACAAAACCGGATGTTTTGGACCCGCTATTTTACAAATATGAAGAGGAGTC